>VDFB02023520.1:0-13297 GCA_007258455.2 Sequoia sempervirens
AAGCAGACTCTGATGCCAAAGAGGTTTTTGAAAGCGGGCAAGAGTCTGATGAAGATTCTGAAGAAGGATCCGAAGGTGACTTTGAAGGTGAACCAGATTCGGAGAGACAAGAGGGTGATCAACAGGAACCCGGGCATGATGAAGAAATAACTACTTCTCCTCCTAAGAATGTAATTGAGGAAATTCCTAGAACATCATCGCCCGTGACTTCAAACGTTCCTCATACCCCTCCAGATTCAAGAACCCCTCCAGATTCAAGAACTCCTCCACCTCCTGTTCCCTCGTCGCCAATTCCTACCACATGCATTCTTGCAGCCGAGATATCCCCTATCCCTGCAGCATCAACCCAGCTTGATACTCCTTCAGTGACAAGCATCCATACGGTTGATATACTGTCAAGCCCTCCATCGTCCATTCCTAGCTTGTCTTCGCCAACATATGATATCACTTCTGAGAACGAATTCAATCGTTTCATGAATGAGTCAATGCGTGATCAGCTCAACGTGTCAACTACAAGAGCTACGATGACAAATACTTCTCCAATTGTCACGATACCAATGGTGAGTTCAGATGTGACAATAACTTCAGAAGTGGCAATGGCGACTGAATTGACAGTAAATCCAGAAGTTCACACTTCTTTTCTTCCTCCTTGGCTAATATCTCAAGTGTCGAAGTGCAAAAGCAAATGATTTCTCGGAGAATTTCGACCTTGAAGAATAGTTAACTTCAAAAGCTAAAAGGGAAAGAAAAAGGCAAAGGTATACTCAAGAATTTTGACGTGATAAATGCGGCCCATAGAGTATGTTGAAGGTGGCATACCACCGAATCAAGAAGGTGATGTCAATATGGAGGACTACACAGTAACAAAGGTCCAGCTTGGCAAGGTTACCAACAAAAGTGCAAAAGCCGATGCGCAAGTCACTTTGGATATCTTGGCAGGAAGGCTGGATAAAGTTGAGCAAGCTCGTAACATGTACAAACAGAGGGCAGAGCATTATGCCACTATTGTAAAGAGACTAGCCGGTTCTCCAAGTAATGCACAACCGCTGACAGTGGTAAATATTGAAGACCCAGCTGTCAAGAAAGCTGAGAAATTCACCTCCAAAGGCAGGGTGTTATATGATTTTGTTGAAAAGATCATCGAACATGGATCTCAGATAATTCTGGCTGCGGATGAGAAAACTACCATGTTGGCCAAGCTCACCACAGAGCCTGATAAAGAAAAGAGCATACTTTCCCAGGAGTGCAGAGACATGGAAAAATGCATGTTGTCATGGTCGGAAATGAAACAGGTAAAGCTCAGCAAATTGGTGGACGTTGGGGTAATTCCCGACAAAGAAAAGTTTGTAGAGGTAAGAGAATCAAAACCACAGGATTCAAGTGGTTCAATCTCTAGAAGATCTTCACCAAGTACAGGAAGATGTCGACGGGCATCGCAACATTCTTGACAAAAGTATCAGAGAGTTGCCTGGTCAACTTCTTGAGGAAAATCGTATCTTCTGCCGACCCGCAGAAATATCCACGATCTTCAAGGGAAGCCATCCACGAATTTGATTGGCGATTCCGGACTTCTGAAGCTTGAACGAACATCATTTGTGATACAAGGCTTACATTGGACAGCTTGAGCATCTTGGAGTGCAAGAAGGTCACTCATCGCCATGAGATCGATCACGAGAATTCACACCATTGTGGATTACACGATTGGTCCAGATGAAGTTAGGTGCAGAGACTAGGAGGAAATTTGAAGACTTCCGCCCAATGCGAAGCGTAAAGCAGCCCCTATTCTCCGGTGTGTTAGACATTTAGGTGCATCCCATTATGCATCTTGTAAATATTTCGACATTTTCGATGTCATTTTGTAAATTGTAATTACACCAAGTCCAAAAGATGTAATATTTTCAAAACAAATTACACTTTGACTTTGGTCAAAGTTAGGTGAGATCTCCTAAAATCGCTCACCTAACTTTCCCTGATTTTCTCAATCTCTTTCCTTATTTTGCTCATCCCTCTTTCTATATAATGTGAGGGATTTTCATTGTAAATTATCTTTTAGCCTTTTGCAACAAGTGCTGCCCCTTTTGTAAGCAAATTTGTGAAACTTTGCGTTCATGCTTTGTGAATGAGATTCGATTAATAAAGAAAAGGATTGCAAGCCAAACTTTGCGTTGGATTCGATACTTTTGTGAGTTAATCTTATTTGGTAGTGATTAGTTCGAAGAATCTGAAAGACTCTAAGTAGTTTATGTAAACTTTGTGTTACATCTATTATTTAGATTGCATTGTTATTTCTGTTTATCATTGGTTGAATGATCTACAAGACTTTGTGCTTGTAATCATTCATGCTCTTGCATGTTCTGGTTGAGTGATCTACAAGACTTTGTGCTTGTAATTATTCATACTCTTGGATACTCTTGTCAAAGGATCTACAAGACTTTGTGCTTGTAATCGTTCGTGCTATTTGACACTTTTGTTGGATGATCTACAAGACTTTGTGCTTGTAATTGTTCATGCTGTTCGAAGAATTGTTGCGTCTAAGAAGACTTTGTGCTTCTAACGTAGCAAACGGTACGTCCACACATATCCAACACTGATAAAGCTACGGAACGACTTTGTGCCTTCGTGAGCTTTCCCTTTTTAATTTATTTATTTGTTATTAATCACTTCTGGTATCTCTACGCTTCGCTTTGACGAGATAGAGATATTGGTATTACTGCTAGTTGTTCGTTTCAAGTTATCAAGAATTTTGAACTTCCAACAAGTGAAGCATTGTAAACATCTTCTCTGAAAAAAGAGAGAAGTATGAATGTAACACACCCCCCCCACTCCGTGAATTGTGTGTACATTTTGTAATTATTTGTTTGATTTACTATCGCTTCTGTTAGCAGTAAGAAGGGCGCCTCCCCTTTCCGAGAGGAGAGATTTACATCTCACATAGCTGTGGCTGAAGTCCAAGTTGTGTAATCTATTGAAAAGTTGATTACATAATTTTCACCCAACAAAGGGGAGTTGTGTGAGGGAGTTGAGCTATTGTGAATTTACCTCAGGCTATATGGAGTTTCTTTCTGGCTGCTACTTACAGGTTGGAAATGTTTAATTATTGATTGATGTTAATGTTATGAATTTGAAATTACCTTTGAACATTAATTTTTGAGTTGGAATGGTTATGGACTCAGTTTTGTATTGGTGAATATTGCATTAAATGATACATTCATTTTAATGTGTAAATTTGGAGAAACTTATGGTTGAATGCTTTATTCCTGAGGTATAAAATCAGCTTTTCATAAGTTGTGTTATGCTTAACTATTTGGAGGAATTTTGAGTTCTGAAGAAATGGTAATCGTATGAAATCCAATCTTAATTCTTTTTGGGGTATCATGAAATTATAATCCAAACTCAGAACTACATATAGATTAAAGCGTTTGATAGAATGTCAGAGCAGTCAAGTTGTTGAAACTTGAAAAAAAAAATATGCAAAACAAGGTAGCTCATTACATTGGTATCAGAGCACATAAAATTTTATGCCGCCTATTGGGTAATTTAGAGTTGAGTTTCAGTTTGAAGCATGGAAGTCAGAGATAGACAATGGTTAGTAAAATTACTCCACGAATCTAGTAGTAAACTCAATAACCTATCTGAATTAAAAAATGATGCTTTGGCCACATTGAAAAGTGTAGAAGAATGTTTGATCCTTGTTGAGCAATCACATTCAAATCAGTTGCAAATAGCTCTTGTTCCTATAGTGACTTCTTTGGGTTAGCACAGGTGGTTGAGACATACAGATGATGTGGTAAGATTGTTGGTTACTGTTTGTTTGAGTGAGATCTTAAGAATATTGACATTTGAAGTTCCTTATGATGATGAC
This sequence comes from Sequoia sempervirens, assembly GCA_007258455.2. Classification (NCBI taxonomy): domain Eukaryota; kingdom Viridiplantae; phylum Streptophyta; class Pinopsida; order Cupressales; family Cupressaceae; genus Sequoia; species Sequoia sempervirens. The sequence goes on from VDFB02023520.1 coordinate 3,863, forward strand.
ACAATGAAAGAGGTAATCATATTGATGGTGGATAGTTTCCAAGATTTGGATGATGTTATATGTTTTCATTTTTCTAGAAAGGTGTTCATACTTGAAACATTTGCAAAACTAAGATTTGGAAACATCATGTTAGATTGGGACTAGATGATTTGGTTCACCAAATGTTTCATTATTTCCTTGCCACAATCAAAAAATATCATGTCAATAATGTTATTGCAACGATGCAAATAATTATGATTTTGGTTATTAATGAAAGTGATGCTATCTTTTAGCCCATTCTATCTATGTTATTGGCATTTTTGAAGCAAAAACAAGTTACTCCTATAGCTGCATATAGATTGGTTTATAGAGTTTTCAAACAATGTGAGAGGAAGCTAAAACCATTTATAAAAAATGAGGAGTTTATAATAGAACATTCAAAAGGGAAAGGTACCTTGACATATGAGGAACAAGTGGATGAAAAAGAAATTAAGACAGTGGACGAATTACCTTTTGAACATAGCCCAAAATTTGAATCATTCCATGAGGATGTAGCTAAAATTGAGAGCCAAGATATAGAAGACAAATCAGAAATGCTACATAAAGATGAGATTGATCCTTTGCCCAATGAGTCATGTGATTTGGAGGAAAAGATGAAAGTTACCGAAGACATGATTGTTGAAACCCTATCATGTTTTGATCATACACATAATGTCATTAAAGAACTCATTTGGAAAGCTCAAATTGAGGAGAAGAAAAAGGGAGTTGCAAGTGGAGTCTCTCATACTCACTTGTACTCTATCAAAAAGGCTTTGGAAATAATGAAAACATATTATGTGCAATTGCTTAAGGACAAGGATCTAGCTATGAAGTATGTTGAAGACAAGGAAAAAGAGGTTGATGATCTTTGCTTACAATTAAGTATGGCTCACTTTTATTTATGCAAAGCAGAAAATTTCAATTTTTAAGCAACTACATCCGAGGAACAAGGAAGTGAAACAAGGACAATGGAGAGCAAACAAATTGTTGAAGGGATTGATGAACTCCATGTAGATGAAATGTTGCATAATGATTCTAGCACTCATCATTTTAGAGAGGTTCGATATGATGATAGAAATGGGAACCTACATCTTGAATATGAATTTTTGAATTTTGAGGATCAATTTCCATATGAAAATGCAGATTGTAGCCATGATATAGCCAAGATAACAGGTATTGAAGGCATTTTTCACCATGCTACACTTCATGATTCAACAGGTGTTGATGAGTATTCGAAATTGGAGAAAGGTGTATATGAAACCTATGAAGACACCATTGGAAGAGATAAAGAAAGTGTGGAGTTTATGAGTGTTAACAACAGCCTATTGTCTTGGTATGGGAGTGATATATCTCTTGGAAATGTGAATAATGATGACCATATTGAAATGAGAGAAGGTGTGCATGAGATCCATGAATACACTAATGAAAGGTACAAACTATATGTCGATTTTATGATTGTAAACAGCAGTCCATTACCTCTTTATGATTTTGGTTATCATGTGATGATGGATGAAACTATACCCAATTCTAGTGCTATGTTTGATGAAGAATACAAGGTATGGGATCTGGTAAAACTCAAGACTATTTCATGGATGGGCCTTAGGGAAAATTGCAAATTTGAAGTTGTTCACCTCACGATCAACCAACACATGATTTTTTTTGCTTGCAATCAGATGGTTTGGTCTTTATTTTCAGACAATAGATGGAGTATTTATCAATGGAAGTTTAATGTTGATGTTAACTTTGGCATTGGGGAAGTCTCTTCAATCATTTTATGGCTCACTATCCCTATGCATACAGGAATTCTTCTTCATTTTAGATATTGCTCTAAGTAGTAATTTTGATATTTACGGAATTGGCTGATGATGTGATTAAATTTCAAATTTTGATGTTTATATGGCAGCAAAATATGGCAGAATTTTTAGATAAGATTCGGATTTTGTATTATGAGTTGATTGTTTTTCTCAGAGTAGCGCAGCGACAACTTGGTTGCTACTTTCAGAGATTGGTTTGGGATCCTTGAATAATAGATGGTTTCGAGTTGTCTCAAATAGGTGGTTCGTGGTAGTGCTGACATTGCTTGACAAGCAATATTTTAGAAGGGTGAACTATAATGTCCCCAATTTCAAATCAACATATAATTAAATAATTAATTTAATGTTGTCAAGAAAAAGGTTGAAAAATAAAACAAATTATTGTTGCAAAAGTAACTTATGTTTTGAAAAGTTAAAATAAATATATAAAGTTACTTTTGAGGGGGAATTCAAAAAAAGAATTAAAATTTAAAGATGGAGAATGATGACAAGTCAAGAAAACGATGAGTTATGATGAGTGAATAAAAGAATGTTGGAGCATTGTTTGAGTATGTTGGATTTGGTTTTGGAACAAGTATTTGGCTAGATAATTTCCAGGAATTTTTGGGGACATAAACCTCCAAGAAGGATATCATCTTCGGTGTTGGAAGATACACCCTGGATGGTGGCTGACAGTCTCATTTCAGAGGTTGTGTTGGTGCTTATTATGGTGAATTTAATGAAGTTTTTTGAAAGTATGGTATCATGTATATGAAGAAAAAAATTCAAGATTGAATGAGAATTCACAGTTTGGGCTTCGGGTCTGCAAATTAAGGTGATCAAACATTATGTTTGAGAATTTTAACTTCAATATCATTATGCATATTTTCATACCAAAATTCAAGCTTGTGCATAAATCATTGCAGTGAAGCTAAAATTTGGTTATATTTTGCTGCTAATTCAAAAAATCTTTGCATTATGTCGATAAACTCAAAAATTAACTGTTGGCTAAAGAATTCATAGCATATTTAAATTCCTCCTTACTGAGCATTGAATCTTAATTTTAATTATGTATTGAAGCATCGTAAGAAATTGGTCCTAGCGTATATTTGACTAAGCATGGTAACTTCAATCAATGTCAAAGTTGCACAATCTCAACAATTTCTGGAGGTAACTGCATATTCAAGTGTTAAATACAGTACACGGGAGCAATAAGGAACGAGAAAGATTAGAGTTTTCTATCCAACCGCCGATACTTTCCTAAGGTGTTACTAGTTTTTATTAAGCTAGCTTATTTTAGGAATATAATATGATTATTGTTTTCCTTATGATAATTTGTGATTTTTTAGTGAAGGGGATAAGCATATAATTATTTAAGCTTTCAAAGATTATCTTCTAGTTTGGGTCAATAGTTTGGAGTAAGGAAAAGCGGCCATTTCGTAGTGTCATGTGATACAAGGGAAGCGTCAGCTAGAGAAAGGTTGGCGATTAACATTTATGGAAGTGACGAAATTGATTTATGTGGGAGTCATGAGTTTCATTGAAATCTGTATAGCTGCGTTGTAATCATTTTATCTAAGTCAGGGAAGTCGAATGAAAGAAAAAATTGAATGGCTTCGGTAGTTACAAGCTTCGATCTTTGACTCCATTAGCAAGCAGTGTGAAGGAGAGTCGGGAACTACCTCCTTAATTCTAATTAGAAAAAATTGTGTAACTTGGCCAATCTTCAAATAAGGGTTGACAAGATTGATCAAACGTAGAGAGATATACATGGGTTATGCGCAGATGGAGATTTACATATTGTTGTGGAAGGAAAATTTATATCCATTAGTGATTTGAATCTTTTAGAGCCGTAATTTTAAGTAATAGGTACCACATTGGTTGACAATTAATAAGGTGATTATCGTGTTTCTAGAATTTCATTGGAGCGACCCTTTGCTTAATTTGAGACTTCCAATAACTAATCAGAATTTGAAAAAAAAATGAGTTGATGTCTCACAAGCTATTGGAATTAGAAGTTGTGTTTAATAATCACAGATGTATGAATACTGACAAGTGGTCATAGAAGCTCAAACGCCCAAGTCATGTCATTACAATCTAGAATGGTTCATTGATCTTTATAGAAGTTGTGGCAAAGCTTTAGGAAAAATTGTTTAATAACAAAGGATATCGTGGCAATAACCAAGATAACGTGGATGCTTGAGGAAGCACTATAATGAACCGTTACCCTCATTAATATTAAAATATGTCAAATAAAGTGTTGTTGCCAAGTCAGATATTTCCTATGGAGTTTAGCATTAAATTAATTTGATGATTTTTCAACGGAAGCCTAGAGAGAATTGGGAGCTCAACCTATACTTCAACCAAGTCTCTTTATCATATCTTAAGGGGAGTCGTGTGAGGGAGTTAAGTAGTTGTGAATTTACCTTAGGCTATATGGAGTTTCTTTCTGGCCGTTACTTATAGGTTGGAAACATTTAATTATTGATTGATTTTAATGTTATGAATCTAAAATTACCTTTGAACATTAATTTTTGAGTTGGAATGGTTGTGGACTTAGTTTTGTATTGGTGAATATTGCATTAAATGATACATTCATTTTAATGTGTAAATCTAGAGAAACTTATGGTTGAATGCTTTATTCCTGAGGTATAAAATCATCTTTTCATAAGTTGTGTTATGGTTAACTATTTGGAGGAATTTTGAGTTCTGAAGAAATGGTAATCGTATGAAATCCAATCTTAATTCTTTTTGGGGTATCATGAAATTATAATCCAAACTCAGAACTAGATATAGATTAAAGCATTTGATAGAATGTCAGAGCAGTCAAGTTGTTGAAACTTGAAAAAAAATATATGCAAAATAGGGTAGCTCACTACAGACAGTTAGATCAGTTGCAGAGGGATGTGGATAGACTGCGGAGAGAGCACGATGTAGCTCGCGACATGCTAGGTGAGGGTGGGTTGGTGGTTGGATTGTAGAGTTTGGTTAGGCCACCCAAGAGGAAGAGCGGTGGAGGAGGGCTTATGATGAGGCATTGCTACCAGAGCAGAGGATAGCCAGTGTCTTAGTCAGTACCAGATCACACAGGTTGACTTGATCAGGGCCATCAGTTACTATGGGTCCACCACAAGCATTATGGAGGGATCCACCACAAAGGTCACCTGACAAGCAGTCAGATGCAGGGAGCACAAGATAGTGCACATTGATTATGATTTTTTGGATTTTTTCCCCAGGATGGGTTCGACTTTTGTACAAACAAGAGACTTTCATACATTTTGTATCATGACATTATATTTTGATATATATGATATGATGGATTTGGTCCTATATGGTTTATGCAAATGCCATTATATAGCTTTTTATTATGTGATGTGGATTAATTATGCATGTGATGTATTTTATGTTTATGGATCCTATATGATGATGTTTATGCTAGAAGTTATTGATGGTTAATGAGTATGTGCATTTATGTGTTCTTTATAATGATAATGTGATGGATTATAAATGTATGTTATGATGTTTATTATGATATGATATGATGGTTATATACAATTGATGACTTTCATATAAAGGTGACACTTCAGCTAGTGGATCTTGTGTCCAATTTGCTTTCAGATGTCATCTTCCATACCTCTCGATTACAAAACCAAAATCAATAACTCAATAATGGTGCTTTATTGTAATGATTTCAAATACGAAAATTAATAAAAGAAGCTAGGAGAACAACAGTTCCACAGGCTGAAGTGCACCTTTATGTGAGATAACAAGGACTCCTTTGATGGTTGTTTATGTTTTGGCCTTGAGTCTTATGATGAATACATGTTTTATTTATTTTTGTGATGGGTAAATGGTTTTATTTGTAGAGTTTGCATTCAAAAATGTTATAAAATTCATGGTAAATGCTTATGTTGAAAACATATTTTTATGCCTATGATGGCTAAATGTGTTAATTATTTCCTATATGATGTTTTGATGGGATGTGTATGAATGCAATGCCATTAATAACACTTAATCTGTAGCTTGGACGTTAGCTTGTTTACATTTACTTTGTCTCTTATGGTAGTTTTTGCAACTAATTAGCAACGACTGATTTGCATCATGACAATAATTAGGAGGACCTAGGATCGTGGCGAGTGCCTTGTGATAGTTTTCTCTCTCTTATTCATTAGTACATCCATGAGTTTGGCATTGTGTCAATGGCTTTTTTCAGTTTTGTACTCAAAATTCCCTTATTAAAATCATGTGCAATGCAGGTGCAAGTGCTTGTTTTTGTGTCATGATACAACATGTATTCCAATCCATGTGTGTAGGAGGGGATGGGGGGGAGTATTAATAGAATAGAAAAGATGGGGGGGAAATGATTAGGAAAGGAAAAGTGGATGGGTGAGGAGGTTATGCTGGGAAAATGTGGTGAGCAATTTTTAATTTGATATAGCAAGAAACATTATGCCCCAATGGTATTAAATGACCAAAGGAACAATTGTGTATCTTGCATGGACTTTGAGACTCACAAACATATGCAAAGAAAAGATTAAACCTAACCACTAAATGATTCCCAGCACCATAGTGGATCGCAAAGGGGTTATATAGCGAACTAGAATTTTGTGAACCCCTCTAGCTAAGGTGTGAGAAATCATTAGCAAATCAGGCTAATCACGGACATTCCATACACAGTGACCCATATCTGCTCTGTAACTCATTTATGACGCACCAAGATATGAAAATATCTAGGTGGCCTCAACTTGGTGACTTCGTAGATCACAACAACAAATCCAAACAAGAAAAAGCCAAATCTCTTGCCAAAGGATAAGACTGATAGAGGTTGTTGGACCAAGGAAGGATGTATCCTATTGAGCAAAGATGGGGTGAATTATGATGGGAGGCAAGGGAAGTGGCGAGATGATTTTGAGGATTATGATGGTAGTTTAGCGTTAGGGCTCTATGCAGGCATGCATATTGTTTGCCTTTGTTTTGTTTATCTTGAGATGAGGTGAGTGGTACCTTTAGGATTAGGGGGTTTTTATTATGAGTGATATTTTATTATGGGATGGAGTGTTATTATGAGATGGATGAATGAGCAACTAGGTTGATTGAAGATTGCTTCCCACTACACATGACAAGGTGGGGTGATGGAGTGTACTAGAGGAGGAATGTGATGGAAGTATTTGTGGCCAATTCACGTCTTATACAAACACCATCGTATAAAATTCATGGGTATGGTGGGTTATGTGTATGGTAAGCCTAGGAGTGCAAATCACTTTGTTCCAACTATAAATTCATGTGTTGTATTGATTTTGTGGTGTTAGGGAGGTCAATTTTCAGCCAAAAGTAATCCAACAGTAAATAACCATGTGAGATTTGCAGTAGGTACGAGTGGTGTGTGATGGTGATATTTATGTAAGCTATCTACTTATTATGGAAGTGTGTAGCCGAGTGACATAAAGGAGGGTGAAATTGGTGTATGACGGGTTCAGAATCACAATATAAAAAGCTCTCCTGTTATTAAATTGGAGGTTGGTAGATGGGTATTTTCCAAGCTATAGTTGGTGGGGTGTGTGGATAAACTTATTATGGATGGATTTATCGCGGACGGTTGAAAAAGTGACCTAATAGATGGTGGACGTGTCTCTACACATGGCACTTATTTTCCAGGTTTTCACCATGGTACTTGACCAAGGCGCCACAAAGTGGTTTTTCAATATTGGACGAATTATTTCTCTTTACTATTTTTTTGCTTTTTTGCTTTATTTATTTATTTATGTTGTATTTTTCTGATTTTTTTTTTGTTCTTCTCGTGCGAATTTTTTTTAAGGTGAATAATATTCATGAGCTCTTCCAATGGTTCTCCTTCCATGGTAGCTAACTGATATGCCCCTGATCCATATTTTGTTGTAACAATATAAGGGCCTAGCCAATTGGGTTCGAACTCACACTTCTTTTCTCATTCCTATAGGTTTCACTAATTTTCCTTAAGGACTAAATCTCCAACGACAAGTTCTCTAGGCTTAATCTTCTTGTTGTACGATATGCAAAACCTGTTCTGATATGCTCTGAGATGATTGAGGGCATTTAAATGTTTCTCGTCTAGAAGCTCCAGCTGTTGGAGACGTACTACGCGATATTCTTCATCATCAATGAGATGTTGTAAGGAGATTCTCAATGATGGGAGCTCAACCTTTGTTGGCAAGATAGCTTTAGCACCATACACCAGGGAATAAAGAGTAACTCCAGTAGGTGTGCAAATGCTAGTATGATATGCCCATAGGGCAGGATTAAGTTGTAGGTTCCAATCATGACTAGCTTCGTTGATCATTTTCTTTAGGATTCTTAAGATGGTCTTGTTTGTGGCCTCGGCTTGGTCGTTTCCTTGTGGGTAATATGAGATGGAAAAGTGGTGCTAGATGTGGAATTGTTGACACAGATTACAAACTTCTTGGTTTTTGAAGGGACATCCATTATCTGTGATTATGGAAGCGGGAATGCCAAAGTGACAAATAATGTAATTGAGTATGAATTTAGAAATATGTTTCCATGTAACATAGGTCATAGGTATGGCTTCGACCCACTTAGTGAAGTATTCAGTGGCAATGATGATGAATTTATAACCATTTGAGGATATGGGATGTATCTTGCCAATGAGGTCTAACCCTCATTATGAGAAAGGCCATGTGGTAACAATAGGTTGCAACTCTTGTGATGGTGCATGAATCAAGTTGACGTGTTATTGACAAGGTTTGCACACTTGTACCAAATTGATAGCATCTTGTTCCATTATAGGACAATAATATCCTGTGTGCAACAACTTCTTAGCTAATGCTGGTCCACTAGAATGGGCCCCACAAATACCTTGATGTACCTCATTTAGGGTGGGTTGAGATTCTTTTGAGTCTAAACATCTCAAGGGGGTGCCATCAAAGGAGTGGCGGTAAAGAAGTTCTCTGAGAATGGTGAAGCGGGATGTTTTTTGGATGAAGGATTGGCATTGTGAGGTTGAGAGGTTAGGTGGGATGGTGTTGTTGCATAGGTACTCGTATATGTCTTGATACCATGGCGAATTAGGACCAACGATGTCACCAACCATTTCAGATTCAGGGATATCATAAGCAGGAACCAAAAGTTGTTTTATGAGGAACTCATATTGTTGGCTATTTTGTGAGACATCGACGAGGGAACCAATGGTAGCCATAACATATTTTGATTTGTTATTTACCCTTGGAATATGATCAAACTGGATTTGTGTGAAGAACTCCTTGAAGATGTCCACCATGCATTTGTAGGGAAAATTTTTGTCATCCTTTGTCTAGTATTCATCATTTACTTGTTTGATGACTAATTGAGAGTCACTGTATACCTGTAATTTTGCAATTCCATTGGATGGCAAGCTTAAGTCATGTTATCAATGTCTCATATTTTGCTATGTTGTTTGTGCAAGGAAAAGCAATTCAGTATAACTTAGGTATACAGTCTCCTTGAGGTGTGACAAAAAGTTTTCCTGCCCCTAATCCATGTTGTGTGAAAGATCCATCAAAGTATAGATTTTACCATGTTCCTTCTTCTATAGTCAATATATGTTCATATGGGAATTTTGACATCAATGGGTGACTATCTTGTAATGGAGCTT
>VDFB02023521.1:0-48613 GCA_007258455.2 Sequoia sempervirens
CCCATACCTCAGAATGAAGCAGAGGAGCCGCCTTCAACACATGTTCCTGTACCTTTGACGGCTTCGTCACCAATTCATATTGATCTTGATATCGAAGATGATGAAGAGATTGCAGCAGTACCTCCTGAGGCAGTTAGTAAAGATACTACGGTGTCTCGGCTTGAGAATTCCTTAGGAAGGGTTAGGAGAAGACCTTCATATCAAGTGAGTGTTGATGATCTCGATAACATTTATCAGGAACCTCCTAAGAAAAAGGCAAAGAAGCAAGTTCATTTTGATAGGAATCCCGATAACGAGATTGTCATAGAGACTGCGGTGCCCCCAGAAGATAAGAATAGGGATGAGGTAAACATGGATGATTTTGTCATGGTCAAGGCTAATCTCGGTAGAAATACCAGACATGCAGATTTGAGTCTCTTCAAAGTTGTATCTGAAAACCTTCATGAAAGAGTGCTAAAAGACGGAGAAGACAAGGCAGCCCTCAAGGCTGAAAATCAGCAGCTTAAGCTTTTTATTTCTAACCTTGCTCGTGGTTCTTCACAAACAACTCAGTTGCTGCCCCAGGTCTTAGAGACACCAGCTGCTCATCATCAGTTAAGACAGCTGGTCATATGTGGGAAAGAGACTCAGGAGTGGATCGAGAGCTTCATTGTCGGAGGAAAGGAGATCTTGGCTCAGATGTTCCAGTTGAGAGAAAACGCTCATGAACTTCGTCAAGGCATCCAGGGATTTGAACAAACACTGGCTGAAGTAAAACCTAGGCATGAGATTATCATTGCTGATTTAGACACAGCCTACAGTTCAGCGGTTTCAAAGGAGCACAAAAGGCAAATCCTTGCTTGGAGAGAGCGTCATGTTTTCAAAATTAAAACTTATGAGGGAATATCTGAAGAATTCATCACCTACAGACAAAGTGTGGTTGAAGCTCTCCTTTTCATCAGCGAATTTGTCATAGAGATCCCCTCTCAGTACAGTCTTGAGGATGGTTCTTACGTCGGGCTTGAGGAAGTACAAAATCAGTTCCAGAATGTTGTTCATAGTTGCAGCCCAGTTGGTGGAAGGATAGGTCATGTTTCAATGATGTCAGCAAAGTTCAATAAAGCGGCCAATGAGATTGAAGATTTCCAGAGATCTATTGCAGATGCCGAAGATATTCTTGAAAAGCGGTGTTTTGTTGTTGATGGTATAGATGCACCGAACCGGGACACAATCTCAAACTTCCTAGCGGATGTGATCGAGTTTTAAAGCAGCTTTCTTCTAGAAGCTTTCTTTTCCGCTTTCTTTCTATTCTTGGAATAATCCTTATCCATTCTTTGAGGATAGAAAGAAGATAAGATGTAATAGTTGGCAGTTCCCGCGTTTTCTGCTTTTTAGGGTTTCTTCTTTCTAGATTTAGTAATAAAGCTTGCTTGCTGAGCAAGCCCTAGATTGTGAAAGCAAGGAGATTTTAGGGTTCCCCTACTCCTCTGCTTCTCTATAAATAAGAGTCTTTGCTCATTTAGTTTTTTCTTTACTTGGTTATTGTGATAACAAAACGCTGAGCCTATTTTGCCTTCTATTTGTTATTCAAGTGTCGTTCAATTGTGTTGTGATAAACAAATTGTTGAGCCTCTTTAGACAACAAGGAGTTAGTGTGATTGCTGTTTCTATTGTAGAGCAGATTGCACGCCTCTTTAGCTGCAATTTCTTGTTTTAGGCATGTTAGAAGTGAGCCTTGTTCCAGAAGTTTGAGTAATAAAATCATGAGCCTCCTTTGCCTTGATCCAAAATCTCAGATTTCCGTTATTTGTGTTATGCTTCTATGATCTCGATTTCAGCTTGCGTTGAAGTGTGTAGATGTTTGTTGAGAAAGAGTTTATTGAAGTATTTTGTCAGAAAATCTACCTTGTTAATTTCTAACTTCTCTTGCTCTGCTATTACTTGAGAGGTTAGGAACGTCTTTAGTCTAGGTTAGTCGTAGTTGAAGTTCTTAAATCAGAAAATCTCATTTCTGCTTGGCGTTTGGTATTTTATAAACCTTGTGCTCTAAGCTGATCAAAAGATAGGCAACTTAGTTCTTAGTTTACTTTCTTTCAACACCATCAGCAAGAGGGAGCTTCCCCTCCTAATTTGAAGAGCAGTTTATTGGTGCATAGTTGTCTGTTTCAAATACGCATTCCAGAGGTGCGAATTTAAGCGCCAACAATATATATGTATCCATACGTATATACATATCGATACAAGTGTATGTTGGCAAATGGATATGCTCATACAGATGCATCGATATGGTATACCTACACATACATGTACATAGAGGTATATACAAGCATATGTATGTATATATGCACACATCCTGTATTATGTGGATATTAATAATATTATTATTATTGCCTCCTGAATTTGCATAAATATATATATATCGGATATATGCTAACTGGCTCACGATATATATATTTGTTAAATATATAATTAATATCATTAATATATGGAAATCGAATTAATTCCAAAACAATTGGTTATTTATCAATCAACTATGGAAATTGAATTATTTCCAAATCATTGAATATTTATCATTCAACTATGGAAATTGAAATACTTTATTATTCAACCTTGTAAATCGAAATATTTTTGAAACTTGTCATTAGAACATTTGAAACAAAATATTTATGAATCGAATTATCATATTGATTAAGTATGGAAACGAAATTTGAATTCAATATGGTGCTTGATGAAGTTGCGCGCTTGGTAATATGCGTGCAAAAGTAAATGCGTTTTTGATCAAGTCTGTGGCAAAGAAAAAATCCAACGCTGTTTGAAGCTCTGTCAATTCAGCATGGATAATAGGCTATGTGTACATGATTTATCAAATGACCTTTTCTCTGATATCATTTCAAATCTGCCATTATAGAAGTCTGGCGCCACGTCTGTAAATTGTTTCTGTAGGTGTCAATTGATATAATTTCACCATGTGCTTGGAATTAGTCTTCTCAGTGCTGGCATGAGATGGAGGATGACTCACCCTGCAAATTGCTGAGTGTGGCATAGAAATAGTGCCACCTCCAGATTGAAAATGTCCAACAACAGTGGTGGCAAACCACATGCCAAAACAAAAGGAAATCGTTGGAGGCTAAGGCACTATAAATAGTCGCCCCAACCTTCCCTTGTATGGTTTTTATCGTATTCATTCTTATTCACTCATTCACAGTGTTCCTAGACTCAATTCGTATTCCTTCATTCTCAATTCGATTACATTCATTCACTTTTGCCTTTGCCATATTATTGGTTATCATTGTTTGGAGCTGCCTCTTATTCATATTCGAAATACCTTGAGTATCAATCATTTACCAGTTGAGGGTAAATAACAGATACCACCATCAATCATATCTAAGTCTTCATTAGAGAAGGCGTAGCATACCAAAGTATACGCTTGCTGGTTAATACTTTTGTGCTATTACCAGTTCTATATATCTATTCTTTGAGTGAGAAAGAGTGGATTGTGAGGAGTTGTCAATTATCCGAGGTGCTGGAATTGCTGGAATAATCTAAAAGTGAAGGTTGGATTGTCTTCTATTGGGATAAGTGTTTATAGGCATGGGATATTCTTCTACTATTCTTTTACAAGGATTACTATGTTGTTTGAAAAGTATTTTCTGTTTGTGCATAGGAAGTATAAATGTTGTCTTTTGAAAAAGGGAAAATGAAGCTTTTTAGCTATGTTATACAATGTTTGTAAGATCTCCATAATAGGAGAATGCTATTTGCATAGATACTATTTGTTAGACCTGATTGCTTTCGGAAAAGGGAATTGAAGCCTTAGGCAGCTTTTATAAATGTGTTTTTAAGTACTCCATGATAGGAGAGATTGCTTGACACAAATAGACAATTATAATAGATATGTCAAAGGGATTGCTTGACATAGGTATTTAATTATGTTACATATGGTACAACATAAGTATTAAATTATACTAGATATGTTTGAACGTGGGATGCAATGTGATTGTATATACTCCATAGTAGGAGATGGGTGTTTATCATCAGTATTATCTACTAGGTATGAGTGAACATGAAAAGCACATATGGAACACTTAGCTAAGTTACTGACTTAACTAGGAAAGCTTGTGTTTTCTCCTAGGAGAGGGCATCCAGTATGGGAGAGAGATTGATATACTTACACGTAAGTCGAGTTATCCAAGTATGTAGGTTATTTGGAATGATGGACTATCCATAAGATGGAATACCTAGCTTGTGTACTTACCAGTAAAGTAGTTAATTCCAAGTAGATTAGTTTGTTGTAGGTTAGTCTAGGGTGATGGATTTACCCATTGAAGGACAATACCTATGCGTAGCTGAAGATAGCCTTAAGTGAAATTGGCCCTGAATAGTGTATGTGACAAATGACCTTCATTCTAAATACTCAATGAGAACTCTTTGATCAAAGCAGTGTGAATGTACGAGACTCCACTCTAGATTGTGTGACTCCTCTCTAGGTTGTGTGACTCTTGAGACTACACTGTTAGTTCACCGTGATCCTGTATTACATGCTAGTTCGAGAGTTGCCGGATTGCACAGGTTCTAGTTGTGTAGGACACATCACTATGCTCAGTTGGTTGTTGTTATCAGATACTCTACCAATCTCTTCATCGAAGGGAGGGCCATCTAATGAAAGATGTGTGGGGGACCGCATTATGAGTCCGTGGTTGGCAAAAAAGTGCCCGAGTGATGCTTCTCCATAGCAGGCGGTTGAAGAACCAAGATTTGAAAGGACGGATTCCTAGACCGTCTTATAGCTATTTGTTCTAAAGCTCATTGGAGCTATGTTTGTAAAGGCATGTATTCTTGTTACGTGTACTTGTGAAGTTATTCCAATAAAGTAGAATCCTTATTGTAATATGAAATGGCGTCTTGTTCATATATTTTCAGTAAATGAAAGAATTTTTTTATTGCATTGACTAGTACTTAGTTTATGTGCTTGTATGATGTAAATCTAGATATTTTTACTTTATTGAAGGGTTGGCACGTTACAAAGCTCAAGACCTTGATATAAACCCAATTGTTTTTCTATAGCATTTGCAACATTCGATGGCCCCACAAGATCAAACCATGGCTTAAAGATCAACATAATAAATTTTAATTTTTTTTAATTGTATCATTGGGATTGAAACTCATATTGCACTTGACTAAGACTTACAGACTCTTTTCTTGCCAATAAGGTTAATTGAAGAGATGAAAAGTGCATATTGCACCCTTTTGCTTCTTGCTTTATGCCCAACTTAGCATCTCTTGTTTATAAACATGATTGATGATTCCCATGGTCCCATTTTAGTCTTTTGTGTCATCTAGCTCGCTCTTGCTCATCTCTCAACTTCGCTTTGTATGTGAAATGCTAACATCTCATTCAACTTCTTTTTACACTTGTACATGTTGGAGTTGATGATTGAACCCCATAGCTTCTAGAGGATCACTTGCAACCAAAATACCTTATCATAGAAGTGAGAAAAAACAATGATTTGCTATCAAACCCTAAGAATTCAATTGGTGTAATAATGAATGATTGATATATTATATAATGAACTATCCTTGATAAAGGATAAAAATGAAACCCTAGATGAACATTAAATTAAATCATAACATGTTTCTTAATCCTATAACTTGAGACAAAAAAACACGACCTAAGTAAGCTTAAGCATGCTAATTAATAATTAATAATTAATTAGGCGATTTATCTTTTTATTCTAACATCCCCCTTTAAGTACAACTTAGGGAGTAGCCAAAATGCACTGATAATAAATACATTGATGGGTCTGGGCTACAAGGCTTAATGAGGTATCGATGTACAAATAAATAAATCTTTCATAACCAGAGAAAATGAGAAATCCTCATGGTAAAAAATCCTCTCCAGAAGAGCGAAATAAATAAATAAATGTGTACATGTGATGAGAATGAAGGACTCAACATAACCCCCAAAGTACTGCTTTTATCACATATGTACAATAAAGATACCCTCCATAGGAGAAGAGAAGAGACTATGTATCCCCAACAAAGAGGTAGCTCCTGTGGGCTCAGCCCACAATACTGTGTACCACTTTTTGGCCAAAGTAGGACATTGAAATTAGCATTTTTCACAAATTTTCTTTTTATGAAACATATAGCAACTAACCATTAAAAATTTGGAGATGATGTGAACTAGTTATTTGTGAGGATTCGTGTGTAGATTCTAAAAATATGTTTTTTAAAAAATTTAGAAATAAATTGTGAATTTTTTATGTAACCTTTAATAACTTATTTTTTTACAGTAAGCAACATTTTAAAACAGTGATGTTTATGTCGTCACACATAATTTCTTTAATTGAAAGGATAAAATTATAATTTTTAAAATTTACATTTGTAAAATTAATATCTAATGCATGAATATTTTTTCATAATTTGTCTGTTACATATTTTTTAAAAAAATTAATTTTCAAAATCAGAATAATTATAAGATGGACGTAGGTGTACGTCATCACACTTGTTTTTTATGTATTGAAATTGTTATTTATTTTTTTGGCTAAAACAAGAACATCAATACTTAGTGCACACATTTTTAAAATTTTTTTCTCTATTTTTTTTCTGCGTGTGTGAAGCAAATACCTTGATGTTTGGTGAAAAACCTACATTCACAAGAAATAAAATATAAATATAACAATAAAATTAAAAATATTCAAAATTATACTTTTTGGAAAGCTTATAATAATAGTTTCATACTTACAAAACATAGTTTCTAAATGACTTTATTTGATCCATCAAAAGGTAAATCAAAAGTCGCTTTTTGGCAGCATTTTGATAGGTGCAAAGGAGACTCCATTATGGGTATGATTTAAGACTGGAGGGGTTTAATCCAGGGGGTTTGATCTAAGGGGGTCTTATCTAAACCTCTTCAATTAAAACCCTTTAGATAGAACCCCTCAAGGCTTAAATCATTAATTTCTCTAAAAAATATGTGATTTCAGGCAAAAATCAAGATGTCCCAAGTTTGAAACCCATTATTGTGGGATGACCCTATGCCAAAGGTGAATATGCAAAGAAGAATACTGAAGATGATCCAAAATCATCAAACAATATTCCTCCCCTTGGGAAGAAACAAATCTAATGGTAGATGTGGAAGAAACTCTCTCAATAGAGATGAGGAAAAAAGTCCCATAACTTGTCCCTTTGAAAATTACTCAAATGTCCACACGTCTGAATCAAAAGATGCCATATCAGTTGAAACAAATCTAAAAGGCTATGAAGAATTAGGAAGAACAATCTCCAAAGACAATGATACTCTGATAACAAGTGGGTTGTACTTGTCATCAAAGAGGAAGTGAACATCCTCAAGAGTGTCCTCAATATCCTCAATCTGTGCTTACAAACAAATCTACAATGCTTGACAAAAAATCATCCCACAAAGCTAAAATTGAAAGACTAGTAACATCTTGCTAAATTGAACTTATCTTTGAAGAAGTAGGAGGTGGAGACAAAGGCTCAACACAAGTCTCAGGAACCAAGATGAATGGAAGAACACACATGTTCAAGTGACCAAGCTTCTCCTTAGGAATGTAATCCACTCTAGATGCATGGGAGTGTATATCATTCAAGGGCACTACAAGATCATTTGGAGAAAAATGTAATGTCCCCTTCTTAGTCCTAGGCATTTCTGTGATCGTTAGTCTATTTTCAAAGACCCATAGGCTACTCGGAGGCAGTTTTAGGGTTTCCAAGATTCTTGGAGGTTTCTCGTCAGTTTTTCAGAGGTTTGTTGCAGGAGTTTTCTAGAAGGATTTCTAGTTTTTCTGAGAAACTTGGTGGGAAATCATCGCTATTTTTACTACTTACTATTTTTAGTAAGTCATGGCAGCTTCTCAGAATGTGCTTATTTTAAGATTGGGGTCACTTGCTATTTTTAGCAATATGCTACTTTTAGTAAGTGCTATTTCTGGCAATGGTCTTGGTAGCAGTTCAACACAGGGTTACTACTTTTGGTAGTGGTGGCAGTTGTAGTGGTTGGTGTCTTGGCATTTTTAGTAGTGGCTTCTCCAACATTCTTGGAGTTCGAAAATGGAAGGTTGGCAACTTAAGTTTGTTTTATATTGTCTAAGTTGCTTTTTGACCCCTATGCCTAGGAAGCACAACTTAAGTTGTTCTTAAAAGGGGGATATGAATTTGGACGCCTTACTTGGAGACTTAAGTGTTTTGAAAAGATAATTTGATGCAAGCTAAAGTGGACGCCCAAAGTAATGGTGTTAAGTGATTTTAATAAAATATTATATCCTCCATGTGTGGCATCCCTTTTTGGAGGGAAAAGAAATTCAAACTTTTGAGTCTCAGAGCCTATTTATATGCCCTCCTTGCTCTCATTTGGACATGCTATCTTTATGTAACGAAGTGCTACTGAAATGCAGATTGAACTCTTTGGGCTTTAAGGACGAAATCCCTCCAAGTCAACTTCAGTTTCGAGATTGAGAGATATCTCCTAGCTGAACAGTGTTGTAGCTCCATCTCAGGGGTTGCAGTTGAGCTAACATTGGTGATGGCTATCTCATTTCTTTTAGTTTTGGTTAAATTTGATGTCTTATAGAGATATTTTGGTGTGTGTGTGTGTTTGTTTGTAGTTTGGAGGCTTTTTGGAGTGTTTTATCATATTTTGATGTTGCTGGTTTGTACCTAGCTAATCCACCTTTTTGTTCATGTTGGCTGGAGGAGTTGAAGAAATTTTGTGGCTGTTGGTTCTTTATTCTTCTCATGCTTGGGTGCCCCTATGCCTGAGTTTTGATGATTTTAGGTGGAGAATTGGAAATTTGAGAAGGGGTCTACCTACCTAGGAGGTCATACCATTTGTTGGGAGTGTCTTGGATTGCATGCTAGTGATAATCAGACTTGTTGGTGGTGGCTTGCTACCCTATCTTGGATGCCTAGCAGTGTGGGATTGTTTGCAAGTGGTTTGGTGGGTTTTCGATGAGTATTGGAGGAGATATGTTCATTTCAGACTTGATATTCCTCTGTCTTTTCATGTTTTATGATGCCTAATCGTTCCTATGTTGCAAGGATTGTTTACTGATTCAGTGGGCTATCATATTGACTTGTTTATCTCATAATATCTTATACTGAACACTCATTGTAATGCTGAAATGGTAGTACCAATCAGCGATTTGATTATTGTTATTTTGGATTCTTACCCCATTGAACAAGTGGTGCTCCCATTGAAAAGTGGTTGAGCTTTACTTTATGTTGCTTTCACTCGTTGAATAAGTGGTCGAATTTTTTATTTGCTTTCTTGTTCTTGCCTGCTGAACAAGCAAAAGTTGGTTGGCTTGCCACCAAGTGCATTTTCCTTTCTTTGTAATTCTCACTGAACAAGTGGATGTTTACTTTCATGCACTTGATTATGACTACTCACCCCACTGAAGAAGTGGTAGCATAAAGGCTTTCAATATTGTAAGCCAACCACCCCTCTCACTTTTCCCATACTAGGATTTGGGTGATCAAAAAGTGGAAGGTGTTCATTTCCAGTTAGCTTGTTACTTTTAGTAATTGCAAGATTCCCTTTTCACTATATGCTCTCACCTTGACCACTCTGGGATCTGGGTGATCAAAAAGTGGAGGGTTCCTATTTCAGTTGCTTATCTTTGCATTTTAGTTAACGCTAACGGGTGCAATTTGTGGAAAAAATTGGGGTGGATATTACAAAAAATGTGTAAAGGAATAAAATCAAAATACACGATCAACCATCCCAACAACAATCTCTCTACTTTGCAAGTCTCTAAGCACTAAATCAGGTGTGAACTCAATAGTCATCCTTGCTCCGTTGTGTGTAATCTGTAGATGTTAAGGAAATTGGTTGACAGTGAAAGAACACAATGTATATCATTGAATGTGCCATCTTGCATATCAATAGTTCCTTTCCCACAAATACTCATATATGTGTTGTTACCCATCAGGATGTGTGGTAAAGTGCAGCATTCAGATGAAGACAACATATCCTATGATCAAGCCACTGATGTGAGGCTCCTGAATCAAGAAGACATCACCTTGACTGAAGAATAGTAGATGCAAAGAGTGGATGGCCTCTCATATTTTCTAATGCATTTTCCACTCCAACTATCCTTGACTTTGTAGATGATGATGATGATGTCAAAGAAGAGGATGCACTAGATGACATAGATGAAGGCAATTGAATATTGTTTTTCTGAAGAAGGTGTTTCAACTCATCAATCTGTTTTGCATAACATTGATGCTCGTAATGTCTCTATTTTTACAATATGCACATTTGATCTTTTCTTCTTAGATGATTCCCTTAAAAGAGGAAGAGGACTCAAAGGTAGCCTATGATTGTGATTTCTTTGCTTGCTTATTGTTCTTGAAATCCTTGGGTTTCTATTTATTTCCTTTGTTGTTTGAAGCCTTCAAATCTTTTGTGCTTTGAGTTGCAATAAGAGAATGTGGTTTTGAAGACTTCAATCTACCCATCTGTACCAACTTTAGGACCAAGTTTGGAAAGGATGGAAAGAATCAATTGGGTGTATTGTTTCTCAATACATTATTGTGTCAACTATCAACTGCAATTTGAGTAATTTGAGTTTGGTGAAGAAGTCTTGGATGTTGTCAAAATCTATAGGGTTCAAACCAATAAGCTCATTTTCCAACTAAAAATCTCTCAATGTATATCCTGCTTCCCAAACAACGTCTCCAACCAAGTCCATATTTGATTTGGTGTCATGCAAGACTCAATGTGAAAAAGGAGATCAAGAGACATTAACATGCATAATGTTCCATAGGCTTCATCATACCTATTATACCATTTTCTCTTTTCTGCAATTGCTATTGGTTTAAGTTTTGCACCCATGGTCACTCGGTGCAACTCCTATTTCTTCAAATTTATCTCCATTTGTTGTTTCCACCCATAATAGTTGTATGGGGTGAGTGAAGCAATTTGGGTTGTATCCATGATTTTTACTCAAAAATACAGAAATGGAAGGAAAAACAACAATACCCCTCGCATTGCAAGAAAATACCCACTTTGTTCTAAACTTTCTCTCTTTTTGCAAATTTTCCAAAAACTAAACCAAAAAAGAAAGCTTGACTTGATTGAAATAATAGGTACTTGGTGAAGTGTAATGTCCTGCCCTAGTTTGCATATAATTTTTTCGATTTCAAGGTGTTTGACAGATTGACATTTCGTCAAACACTTTGCTTACTAATGTTCTGAATTTGTTCCTCACTGGTTTCAATGCTTGAGTTGATTGTTTTCATCACTTTCCACACATAGGCTACTGTCTATTGCAATTGCAAGATTATAAATGCATATATACTGCCAATACAAGATTGTAAATTCAAGGAATACACAGTATAACATAAATCACTGATATTTACATTCTAGATTTCACATCAGGACTATCATGAATGAATAACAAAGATTATAATTCAGCTTATAGTTCAGACCTGTTCTGACTTGCACTGTACAATAACATTTTCAGAATTTCAATAGAATACCAATTCCAAATTAAAACTCAGATTCAATGTTGCTGCTCAGATTTCCTATTAATCTGGAAGTAGAGATTATCAATACATTTCTAACCTGTGATTTACAGACTGCAGGCTTAATACAGCTCCATCATCTGCTTACATCTGGCAACTCTCCTTATTGAATACCATATAGGCTGAGCTCCTCCCAAATAGAAATCCCACGATAATTACCATAAGACACTTAAGCCGTTGTGTGGGAATCAAGGTTACGACTGTCTTTATTTTGCAGGTGTGTTTGAGTGGGACCCACTAAACTCCACGTCACCTCTCAAATAGACAAATTCCCCCTCCATGATGCCATGGATCAGAAAATAAACCGTTCCTTGCTAATACTCCCGTCTCACAAATGTGTCCATGTCGCTCCGGTCTTGACTCTTTAATAATTTATCTTCGTGTCTTCCCATTAAAGACTGATTTTTAATTCATGTCATTCCAAATTATATGTAGGTTAGAATATATAATATGCCACAACTCTTCATTACCTGATATAAGATACGAGAATCCTCCATTAACATTTTTTTATGATGGGTAACGAAGAGTCAGTGAACTGCGATTCTTGTTCTAACCCGTTCCAAACTCCTCGACATCCTCTATGGCAATTATGGCGAGCTCAAAGATGATTTTAAAGCCTTCAAACAATTCCGCTCCCTTACAACACTAGTTCAGACGGAAAGTCGATTATAATTTGATTAAGTCTCAGTTTTCTATAGCGCTCAACTATAATACCCATCCCTTCCATATTATGACGTTTCCATTCAAGTGCGATTTCTTCATTCTTCCCATCTCCTCCTTATAACGTCTTTTGAGTGATTTCTTAAAATGTTAGAGCTCTCGATAAATTTTCATGACTCCCATGTTATCAACAAGATCTTCCGACTTTCTTCAGGTACTTGCAATTATTAGAGCAACCAAATTAGAATTTCCGCCATATGTGAATTGCAGGCACCTACTTTGATTTGTCTTTTATCCACCGTTCCTTAATGCTTACAGTGCCTTTTTAATGAATTCAACTCCCTGTTCAATACCCAACTATACATTATGTGGTATTAAATCTCTCCATGACCCACTGAATCTGCTGCACACATAATAGAATCACCATAATATGTGCATCGTTTCATCGATTGAACTCCCAATTAAAACTCTCAATATTGTCTTTCACCACCTGTTTCCAAAATTGATATTTGAGCCTCACTATTTTTAAAAAACGACTCCAAAGGAATGAAGCGGTGGCCAGTTCCTAATCTCCCGAGTTAATATAATGTTCCTGCAAGCTTAATATAATCTCCTGAGCTTGGGCATATCAATTTCAATAAATAAACATTCCCATAAATCTCATATTCCTGACGGTTTATTTGATATGCAAAATTCCTTCCACCAAAACTATGAAAAATTATGCAAATAATCAAAACTAACACAACTCCATCTAGTATTAAAATACAGAAGTTAATTTGATACAATAAATGGTGTAGCTGTCTGTCAATATAAACTCAACCTTATATTTTCTGTCCTTCAATTCAAAACTTGAAGCTTGTCTACAAAATTCATCAAAACTTCAAATGTTTAATACCAGGCGAGAAAACTGGATGCCTTCTCCAGCTATCAGCCAGGGCAGATCTTTTACTGCCGAAGCCAATCTTCTTTCAGAGGGCTTCTAACCTCAGAAAGGCTGTGAACTACGTTCATCAACAAGAACTTGTTTTCAATTACCAAAATCGAACTTGCTCAAACAATGCTCCAACATTCTTTTATTCAATCCTCCTCATAACTCTCAGTCTTCTTGACTTCTCATCTTTTCTCCATCTTTAAATTTTAATTCTTTTTTGAATTCCTCCTCAAAAGTAACTTTATTTTATTTATTTATTTTAACTTTTCAAAACTTAAGTTACTTTTGCATCAATAATTAATTTAAGTTGTCTTTATTTTTCGACCTTTTTCTTGACAACATTAAATTAATTATTTAATTATATGCTGACTCGAAATTTGGGGACATTACATGAAGATCTGGAAAAATGGATAGAATGGCTGCATAGATCACGGAACCGATTTCAGGACCTTAGGACCCATAGTAGAATGGACTAATAGTGTGCTATTGTTAAATGCATAGTTCAACAAAAACTCAGCAGATGGTGGGTTTTAGATTTTGTGACAGTTGGAAATAATCTACTAAGGGATAAATCTGGGTATTATTAGTCAATAAGCATATTAAAGTTTTGTGATGTGTGTGGCTTGGAAGATGTAGGATACCTAGGCTTGATCATTTGAAGAAGCAGGTTAAAACTTGAATTATAGAATTCATTTTGTTTCTGGTTTAAATTAGACCTTAGGACCCATAGTAGAATGGATTAGTACTGTGCTATTGTTAAATGCATAGTTCAAAAAATCAGACTCAACAAAAAATCGGCAGACCCAATTTTGATTGGGACTTGGTGACTTGGCAAATTAAAAAATACTTACAGTCATTAATTTGGCAGCTTGGCAAAAACTCAGGAGTATTTGGTAAAACTCACCAAATCATGCCAAGGCTCACCAAAAACTCAGCTAGGCAAGTAAATGGGAAATTTACTTGGGTGCAATTATATCATATTATGTCCTAACCAGGCATGGCAATTTACTGACTTTAAATTTGATTACATGTATATAGTGCAGACTGCAGATATCATTGAATTAATGAATAACAGCAGTTCTTTTCACCCTCATTTATTGTGTATCACTTGTATATTTTTATTTTCTACCAAAAGTGAACCATATATGTAGAAGCTGAGTTAAAATAAATTGGAAATCAGAAACATTCATGACTAACGGAAATTCCTTTCTAGTATCTGAACCTGCAATCTCCAATTATGGAATAAGAAAATTTCAAAATACTGAAAGATATGGAGACCTGTTCTAAAAAGGCTTCATGTTGTGCACCGACTCCAAACTTTCCTAATGCTCCCATTGCTGAAAATGAAGCACACCGCATGTTTGAGTTGAGGCGTACCTGTTCAACAATATTGAATATACATGTGAGTAATGGGTGGCATACATAGACTTCATAATGTGACAAATTAGAATAAAGTCAAACTTCATTTATGAAGCTGTAAAGGCATATCATAATATTAGCTATCTTGTACCTAATATCCTCTTTTTGGTGTGATGAAATAATTGACTAAGAAATTGCTTCCATAACTGATAGCAAACAGTTCACTAAAACTACAAAATTCATATCACAGAATTTATGACCATATTAGATACATAACATAATACAAAAATCCATACATCTCAAAGATTCTTTGCATAAGAATTTCTGATAATTTAAGCTTATATCCATATCCATATGCCATTTTAAGTTTCAACTATCTAGTATCTTCTATTTTTGTCATTTCAAACATAAATCCTTATAATATCAATTAACACTTCTTTTCTTAATTAAAAAAAACACCTTGATATGAAAATAGTGATATTAAAACCCCAACAAAGACTCATCTAGAATGAGCTGCTAAGGAGAGTTATTAAAAGCATAAAGCTTGTTAGTGGAAGAGAAGAACAGACAACGAAACTATAGAGAACCTTAGAAACCAAGGTGGATATTGAGATGCATTTGCAGATAATTGCCAACACAATAGAGTTATGATGTGGAAAGAAGGAAGTTGTATCTTCATTAGCTTGGATCAGCATGTGAGCATAATCTTTTGGGGGTGTGAGTGCTTTTGGGAATCCATTGCAGGCTCATCTACCTGCTGGGAATTCCAACTCTGTCATAGCATTGCCTTCCATTGGAGCAAGGCTGGTCAACCAAGTATCATTAGGAGCAGTGTAATCAACAACAAGAAATGTCATGTAGTTTCCAGTCCTTTCTATATTCTGCTGAATGGCAGCAAGTTCCCTTCTGGTCTTGTTATGGGTCCTCAAAATGTTGTCCAAGTCATAATGGACAACACAAATAATTGCAAAGGGGTTGATATGTTGATTGAAACATAATTTTCACATATATTTTGGATAACTTGTGCCATCCACTTATTCAACCTCATGATACAAAAATTGGGTAGGAAAATAGATTGGATCAAACAAGTCTATGTTGAAGCTCAAGAAAACCAAAAGTTCATTATAAACCACCATATATTGTAGGCCATTTTTAGATCATTCATGCAATTGGAGCTACTAAAGATAGTTTAAACGATACAATTTTTAAATTTTATGTTTCACTTTAATAATTTATTTTTTAAAATTTAAGTATGCTTTTTTTTACTTCTTTTAATTTTATTTTATTTGAGAATAGGTTGTTGAGATCCAATTCATATCCATCACAATTGTCTTGAGATGATTTGTGAAGGTTTGGGTGGCACTTTCTAGCATAGCTATCAGTTGAAGTTGGTCTATATAGAGGCAATCGAATAGTGAGAGGGAAACAAATGTAAAGCAAATGATCCTAGATTAGACATGGTGGGATTGCATGGAATATCTTCTTAGTTTCATTGAGTCTATCATGAGTATAATCTGCTTTATTGACATGGATAATCCATGTTTCAGAGAGGTATATGATGGCATCTCAATGATTGATAAGAAGAATCTATCATATTTGAAAGAGATCAAGATTTTGAAGAAACTTTCTTCAAAGAGGTGTATACAATTTGTGTTGAGTCATGGAACAAAATGACCACCTTGCTATATCTTTTTGCCTTTGTATTGATTCCCAAATTTTACAAAGATAAAATCCTTCCTATGCCAAGAAGGGTACCACCATACAGAGATGCACAAAAGTCAATGAAGGTTACAGGAAAGCACTTACTATACTATTCCTCAATACTAATATGGAAGATTTAGTTATGAGTGATTTTGTTGATTTTGTAACCTCCACTAGTCAAAGTGTTTTCGCTCTCCATGACAAGTATAGGAATGATATTCGCTCTTGGTAGTATCTAAATGGCGACACATTGCCACACCACCATACTCTTGCAATCAAAATTTTATCACAATTTTCTTAATTTTAATGGACTCTATGAATTTGATCTTTCTTTTTATTTTCTAAATTTAATATTTTCAAATTTGAAGTTTGGTTTTGTAGAAACCCCTGTTCTCACTGTTTTCTGAATTGTTTGATTTTGCTTGTTTTTTGAACGTTTTGATTTTTTTTGTGTTTTTTTGCATAAAGAGGTAAATGTGATTTTTAAAGAAATTGCTTCAAAAATAATTAATGAATACTACAAGCTGAAAACTGACAAATTTAGATCTCAGATCGATAGCAAATATTTTATTTATGCTTTCTCAGAGTTTACAAACTAAAACCCTAACATGCAAATAGAAAGCAAAGCTGATTTGTTTTATTTGAAAACCTGATTTGCAGCCGCCTGGAAGTGATCAGTTGTACGGCTTGACCCAGACATCCATTTCTCCCTTCGCCAGAAGACTTCAGGAGATTCCAGAAGGTAAGGCATCCCTTTTGGTGAAGTCACACTGCCAAAAGAAGAGGCGATTTGCCCTAGGAGGTTGGTACGGCCCTGTACCAAATGGTACGGCCCAGCAACTAAGAAGTACGGCTCAGCAACAGCCAAAAGAAATCTGTACGGCCCTTTAAGATGCCAGATGTGGAGTAAAATAGCCGCCCCAGAACAACTCTCTGTCTGATGATTTCCCAAATTCAAACCCTGAAGATAAATCTCTGAATTAATTCTGTGATAACCTCTGAATGAAGCTACCTCTTTGATAAGCAATAAATCAGCTGATATTTCACAGCCTCTGAACTGCAACACTGAAGATGGTTCGTTCTCCAATGTAAAATGAAAACTAGAACCCTTGGCTCTGTTCTCAGAAGAAAGACTTGATAAAAATTCGATTTCTCAACATAATCATCTCTTTTCCCAATGCAACCCTTATATCCTTCAAAAAGTCGACTTTTCTCAATAAAGCATCATTTAAATAAAATTCGAACTTTTCTTTTAATTTTTCAATAGTCTCGAACGCACTTTTAATTATAAAATATAATTGAAAAGTGGCCCCTCTTCAATGTTGGTCGACCCCTTTAGAAATCACTTAAGTTATAATATTAAATAATATTATAACTTTATAATATGAGCTTCAAAATAATTAATATTTAATTTGACCATTAAATATTAATATCTTCCTCAAAATACGTCCGATTATCGAACCGTCTGAAGTTGGAGAATAAGTGATTGAATTTGCACGTGACCAGACCATACTGCTAAAAATAGCAGGGGTGCTCCGTTGAGTGACTTAACTTACTAAAAATATCAAGTCAAGCAAATGATGTCCGAACGACCCCGAACGAAAGCCAAACTGAACAGTCCTGCAACTGGAGCTAAGCCAAGCCTCAACCAGACCCTCTATCCATCCTATCAGCCTACGAGGGTCACATAATAGGCTAATCAATGATCTGAGAGATGTCAACTGGAAGGGGACATTACAGTTCGCCCCTCCTGAAATTGCTTGTCCTCAAGCAATCTCAACTCCGGATGCTGCAAAATCTCCTCACTCTCCCACGTAGCATCCTCCACTGGTAAATCTCTTCATTTCACCAAAGATTCCCTGATAGTCCTCCTGCGCAACTGTCTCTCTCTGTACTCCAGGATAGACTCAGGTACTAAGATCAACTTTCCCTCATCATCTAAGGGGGGTAAAACTGCTGAAGGTACCACACGGTATCCCAACGCCTTCTTGAGACGTGACACATGAAAAACATTGTGGACCTTGCTATCCGCCGGAAGCTCTAGCTCATACGCCACTTCTCCAACACGCCTCAGAATCCTGAAAGGACCATAATATCGCGGCTTAAGCTTCTCTGAACCACTCTTCCTAAGAGTAGATTGACGGTAGGGCTGCAGCATAAGATATACCATGTCTCCCACCTCAAAAGATCTCTCTATCCTCTTCTGATCTGCATACTGCTTCTGCTGATTCTGTGCCTTAGCAATATTTTCCTTGAGAGTCCTCATCGTGTCCTGACTCTCCTGCAATAAATCTCCAGCACTCGGCACTCTACTGTCGCTTAGTAGCAAATCTAGAAAACTAGGTGCCTCATAACCATACAACGCCATGAAGGGGGACATCTGAATGGTCATGTGAAAAGTAGTATTGTAACAATACTTGCACAAATATATCCACTTGACCCATACCTTTTGCTGCCCTGCAATGTAGTTCCTGAGGTAACCTTCCACCCATTTATTCACTATCTCCGTCTGACCATCGGTTTGCGGGTGGTAACTAGTGCTCGGTGTAAGTTCGGTCCCACAAAGTCTGAACACCTCCTGCCAGAAGTGACTCAGGAACCGACTATCCCTGTCGCTCACTATGCTCCGAGGCAACCCATGTAGTCTGAAAACCTCACGGAAGAAGACCTCTGCTACCTGTGTAGCTGTGTAAGTGGTGGTGATCGGAAAGAAGTGGGCATACTTCGTCAGCCGATCCACAACTACATATATACAATCCCGTCCTTGGGCTTTAGGCAAGCCTGTAATAAAAATCCATCGACAGGCATTCCCACTTCCTATCAGGAATCGGAAGTGGCTGCAATAATCCTGCCGGATACGTGTTCTCCTGCTTGTTCTGCTGACAAACAGGGCACTCACGCACATACTGAAGAAAATCTGCCTTAAGACCCTTCCATGTAAATCTCTCCCGAATCTGTCTGTATGTTTTGAAGTACTCGGAATGCCCTGCTGTAGGTACATCATGAAAGGCTTGCATGATAGTGTTCTTCACCTTTGATCCTAGGATCAAGAAAATCCTGTTCTTGTAAATGATCAAGTCATTCACAAGTGTATACCTGGTGTCAATCATAGTTCCCTCAACAATACTGGATGCCCAAGTATCCTTGGCATACTTTGCCACAATCAAATGCCTCCAGTCCTCTGCAATGTGTACCATAGAACTCAGATAAGGCTGGCGTGAGAGAGTGTCAGCCACTACATTCTGGGTGCCCTTGATGTAGGTGATATCAAAGTCATATGCCTGTAACTTACTCACCCACTTCTGCTGACGATCATTCAGGTCTCGCTGCCCCAGAAAATGCCTCAAACTGTTGTGGTCAGTTTTAATGCAAAACTTACTGCCCACGAGATACTGCCTAAATTTGGCCAGCATCTCCTTATCATAAATACTGTAGAGCCTCTCTGGTCCTTGGAGTTTTTGGCTCTCATAAATAGTAGGGTGCTTGTCCTGCATAAGCACTGCTCCAATGCCCTCACCAGAAGCATCACACTGAAGCTCAAAAGGCTTCGAAAAATCCGGTAGTGCCAACACTGGGCACGTAGTCATCAGCTCCTTGAACCTCACAAAACACTCCTGTGCCTGAGGAGTCCAAAAGAATGCACCTTTTTTCAACAAATCCGTCATAGGTGCAGCATGGCGTGAATAACCATTCACAAATCTGCGATAAAAACCACACAAGCCAAGAAATCCTCGCAGCTGTGTAAGGTTCGCCGGTGTAGGCCAATTTATGATAGCACAGATCTTCTCAGGATCCATCCGCACTCCCTCTGCACTAATGATATGGCCTAAGTAGAGCAACTTAGTCATCCCCAAATCACACTTGGACTCCTTGGCGTACAAGGACTCCCTCTCCAAAATGTTGAGCACTGTATCCAGATGAGCAAAATGCTCCTGCCAAGTCCTGCTGTAAATCAGAATGTCATCGAAGAAAAGTACATATCTCCTCAGTAGTGAGTGGAAGACCCTGTTCATGGTGGACTGAAATGTCGCTGGCGCATTGGTTAGCCCAAATGGCATCACCACAAACTCGAAGTGTCCACAATGACAACAGAATGAAGTCTTCTCAACGTCCTGCTCACGAACTCGGATCTAGTGATATCCTGATCTCAGGTCTATCTTCGTGAAATAACATGCACCATGGAGCTCATCAATAAGCTCATCTATACGAGGTATGGGGTACCTGTTTTTGATGGTCCTCTTATTCAGGACTCTGTAATCTATGCACATGCGAAGGGTACCATCTTTCTTCTTCACTAGGACAACCGAATAAGCGAATGGTGATTTACTTGGTCGAATGTGACCCATAGCAAGCAGCTCCTTGATAGTCTTCTCTATCTCATCCTTAAGCCGCTTAGGATGCCTGTAAGGAGTAATCATGACGGGCTTAGCGCCCTCTTCAAGCTCTATAATGTGCTCAATACCCCTGTCTGGAGGTCTCCCTGGTGGAATATCACTGAAAACCTTCTCGTGCTTAACTCTCAACTGCTGAATGTCAGGATGATACTCGGTCTTATGCTGTCCCTCCTGAATAGGTGTCAAAGTGCACTCGGTAGCCCACTCTACCATGTCATGTCGCATGAGCCTCTCCATCCATCGGAAGGAGATAGTCCTGACATTACTGTCCCGAATGGCCTTCAGGATATGTGTCTTCCCATCCACATCAAACCGAATCTCCATGTCTTTGAGACGAAGAGTGAATTCCTCAAGGGAATGAAGCCACTTCATGCCCAAAACTAAATCAATATCTCCCATGTTCACCACGTAATAATCAGCCTTGAATTCATAGTTATTCAAGCGCAAGGGAAGATCCTTAATCATACGATCACACCTGAGAGTGTAACCATCGGCCACCTTAACCCTAATGCCTTCGAACTCCTCAGTTATGAGTCCGCGTTTCTCCACAAATCTAGCGTCAATAAAATTGTGGGTGGCTCCTGTGTCAAGAAGGGTGATGACCCTTTGCCCTGCCAAAACTCCACGAAGTCTAAATGAACCCTCCTGCTGAATGCTAGACAATCGTGCCTCCTGAATCTGGAGCTCTGTCTCTGCCTCTGCCTTAGGCTCTGAAGCCTCTGATTTTGACTCCTCGGAACTCTCTTGTTGTTCGGAACTCTCAGATTCCGAATCCTCGTAATAAGCCCACATTACTCGATTGGCCTTACCCTTAGGCCGCAAAGGACAATCGTGGTTAGCATCGTAGGGACCTTTGCAGTAGAAGCAAAGCTTCTTCCTACGCAAATCATTAAGAGCCTCTCGATCCAAGGGTGTTGCTGATTTACCCTTTGAGTCACTCTTAAAATCAGATCTCTCCTTATTCTTATTAAATCCCTTATTGTCCCTGAATGAAGACGTGTTTCTGGAGTTGAATTTGCTGGATGGTGCTGCAAACTCCATGCTGCGTGCCTTCTTCATAGCTTCCTGTAACGACGTAGGATCAAATGCTTTGATCCAACCTCTCAATGGTTCCAACAGTCCCTCCATGAAAAGCACAACGAGACGCCTCTCTGAAATATTGGGAACCATCACTAACAATCGCTGGAAGTCTCCTATGTAGGACTCCAGACTACCACTCTATTGCAACTGGGCCAAAACTCTGAAATAGGATTCCGGATCCTTTTTGTCAAATCGTTCCACCAACCTGTCTACGAACTCCTGGTATGTGGTGATACGATTATGCTGAAGTGTCACCATCCCGTGATGCCACCAGTCATAAGCTGCTCCCTCCAGATGCAATGTAGCATACCTGATAGCATCCCCCTCAGCCATAGGACGCAATGTGAGGAAGGTATCCAGCTTACTGATCCAGGCCTGTGCTGTGACCTTGCCACTACCGTCAAACATAGCTAGAGTAAGTCTGTTTGTGGCATGTTTCAGATCATTATTATTTTTATTTCTAGGCCTCCAATCATGTCGATTCCTATGGTGTTCTCTCCTCTGTGTGAGAAATCTATCAAAGGTAAATCCTCTCTCTAACATCCGGTGTCAGCAACTCCCACTCATCGTTCGCTGCCATAAGAGTATCAGCGAACATTTCCTCAGGCTCCTCACTTGCAATGGCCTCATCAGGCTCCTGTCTCACAAAAGTAGGCCGAGTTGGCTTGTCTGCTGTACGTGAAACAATCCTAGGTGCTCTCCGTGAACTTGCATCACTCCTGTTCTCGTCACGATGTGGTGACGGTCTCCTCGGTGTACCTAACCTCTGGATCGCCACTGTCAACTGCTGTAGCACATCAGTGGCCTGCTGTTGACCTGCCCGTAAATCTCTAAGAGTGTGTAGAACCTCTGCATCGTCTTGATCCCTAGGGTTTCAAGGAATATCTGTTCCGTCAGCCATGGTAAACGACTGCCTGTTCAATCCCTGTTCCCTGTCAATCAAGGCTCTCCTGCGAGTGTAATATCTGTGAGGCCCAACCTCTTGTGGCTGCATAAGAATGCTAAACCCTCAGGATGGCAGAATTTAGCTCTGATACCACTGTAGAAACCCCTGTTCTCACTATTTTCTGAATTGTTTGATTTTGCTTGTTTTTTGAACGTTTTGATTTTTTTTGTGTTTTTTTGCATAAAGAGGTAAATGCGATTTTTAAAGAAATTGCTTCAAAAATAATTAATGAATACTACAAGCTGAAAACTGACAAATTTAGTGTGATGTACCGTGCTCACTGCTGATTGGATTTCTCTTGATTTATAGGTCTGATTTTTTTGTTTTGTGATCTGCTTTCTTGTTTTGTGTTTTTGGAAGTTTGATGTTAATGAAACTAGTGATATTTTGACAAGCGTAGGCATACAAAGAACTCATATAAAAACTAAACTTTAATTATAAACTAAGGAGATACATAAATTGATAATCAGGAGGCTTTCTTTACACAATAGAAAGTGCATAAGTCATATAACTTTTATACATTCCGGAAAAGACTTCATTTACAACCCTAGGTTAACTTGCAGCCAAAACAACACTGTGAACAGTGTTTGCTACAGTACCGCGCCCAAATAAAAGCATAGACAAACTTACTAGCAACCTTTTCCCACTGAAAATTCGTTGAAATAACCTCTATTGAAGGAGGCGCCCACTTTGGAAGAAAAGCAGCAACAAATAGGAGGCGTTTTCTTTGCTTGATGAAGATGAAACCCTCTCACAAAGGCGGCTGGCTGTAAGTGAATATTTCAGCTTCAAAGTCTTCACAAATTTGCTATCACACTTCCAAGATGGCTAAAGGAGCTTCAACAACGATTACCCAACCAAAAGATGACTTCAAACCCTCTAGAACAGCAAAATAGAGCTCCCACGAATCATACAAATTCTGACCTGCCTCTTTAAAGTGGTATTTCACACCATCAAGAGCACAAATATTTGAAGAAACGAAGTCCAACCAGACTTCCCCACTGCTGAAAGTAGAAACCCTAGATTTCTCCTTCCACACTCTCCACACTTCAAGCTTCAAACAAGTCAAATAATTCATAACATGAGAAGTTCGAACTTCTCAAGTCCCTTTTATAATTTTAGCTTGAAAACACTATTCATTAAAAAGTTACTATTCACTTAAGTTGTTGCTTTTTTTCCACTTTAGTGATGAATAGTAACAGCAAAATAGAATTCAACCCCAAGAACTAATAGGCACATGGCCCCCAAAGTCTGGAAAGGTGAAACGATGATGAAGATCAATATTTCAAGCTCCCGTAACACGCCAAACGTGCAATTCCACCATGTCACCAAACTCCAGATACCAAATAAGCAAATTTCCGACCAGGTGCCCGGACAGGTGACCCTCTAACCAGAACCCTTAGCCTATGAGGGTCAATGTAATAGGCTAAACCACTGAGTCTCGAAAGGTTAAATAGAAGGGGACATTACAGTCCGCCCTCCCTGAAATTGCTTGTCCCCAAGCAATCTCAATTCTGGATGCTGAAGGATGTCCTCGCTCTCCCATGTTGCGTCCTCAACCGGCAAGTCCTTCCATTTAATCAAATACTCCCTGATGACCCGTCTTCGCAACTGTCTTTCACGGACCTCCAAGATAGCTTCGGGCACCAGAATCAATTTCCCCTCATCGTCTAGGGGTGGTAGAGCCGTCGACAGAACCACACGATGTCCCAACGCCTTCTTGAGGCGCGATACATGAAATACATTGTGCACCTTGCTTTCCGCCGGAAGTTCCAACTCATAGGCCACTTCGCCAATCCGCCTGATGATTCTAAAGGGTCCATAGTACCGGGGCTTCAGTTTCTCTGCAACACTCTTCTTGAGAGTAGACTGGCGATAAGGCTGCAGCATCAAATACACCATGTCCCCAACTTCAAAAGTTCGCTCCACTCTCCTCTGGTCCGCGTATTGTTTTTGCTGATTTTGTGCCTTCTGAATGTTCTCACGGAGAGCTTTCATAATATCCTGGTTCTCTTGTAGAAGATTCCCAGCACTGGGCACCCTGCTGTCACTCAACAATAGGTCTAGGAAGTTCGGTGCCTCGTACCCGTACAATGCCATGAATGGGGACATTTGAATCGACATGTGGTGGGTGGTATTATAGCAATACTCACAAAGATGAATCCACTTCACCCACCCCTTTTGCTGTCCTGCTATATAGTTTCGAAGGTATCCTTCCACCCATTTATTCACAATTTCCGTCTGACCGTCGGTCTGCGGATGGTAGCTAGTACTCGGAGTAAGCTCGGTCCCACTGAGTCTGAATAGTTCCTGCCAGAAATGACTCAAAAACCGACTGTCTCGGTCACTGACAATGCTCCTAGGTAGCCCATGCAATCTGAATACTTCACGGAAAAACAACTCAGCAACCTGTGTAGCTGAATATGTAGTTGTTATCGGGAAAAAGTGAGCATACTTAGTGAGGCGATCAACAACTACATAGATGCAATCTTTTCCCTGGGCCTTCGGTAAGCCCGTAATGAAATCCATTGATAAGCATTCCCACTTCTTGTCTGGAATAGGAAGTGGTTGAAGTAGCCCAGCTGGATAGTGGTGTTCCTGTTTGTTTTGTTGACAAATCGGGCATTCTCTGACATATTTGAGGACATCTGACTTGAGTCCTTTCCAAGTGAAACGTTCTCGGACCTGCTTATAAGTTTTGAAATATCCAGGATGTCCGGCCATTGGCACATCATGAAAGGCCCTTAATATTGTGTTCTTCACTTCTGATCCTGGGGTCAAGAAGATCCTACCTTTGTAAATGATGAGGTCATTTACAACTGAATATTTGTTGTCCTGTACTGAACCCTCAACGATGCCGGAAGCCCATGAGTCTTTGGCATATTCTACAGAAATTAGGTGCTTCCAATTCTCTGCAATCTCGACCATAGAGTTTATGTGCGGACGACGTGACAAGGCATCAGCCACAATGTTCTGAGTCCCTTTGACATAAACGATGTCAAAGTCATATGATTGCAACTTACTGACCCACTTCTGCTGACGATCATTAAGATCTCGCTGTCCGAGGAAATGCTTCAAGCTATTATGATCGGTCTTAACGCAAAATTTGCTGCCTACGAGGTACTGCCTGAATTTGGCCAATGCATGCATGATGGCCAACATTTCCTTGTCATAAATACTGTAGCTCCTCTCTGGCCCTCTTAATTTCCGGCTCTCAAAAGCTATTGGATGCTTGTCCTGCATAAGAACTGCGCCAATCCCTTCACCCGAGGCATCACACTCTAGCTCGAAGGGTTTAGTGAAGTCTGGTAAAGCCAAGACAGGACAAGAGGTCATCAACTGCTTAAACTTTTCAAAACACTCCTGCGCCTCAGGAGTCCAAATGAATGCCCCTTTCTTTGTCAGGTCCGTAAGTGGTGCTGCATGACGTGAATAGCCACTGACAAATCGGCGGTAGAAGCCACATAAACCCAAAAATCCTCGGAGATGGGTAAGATTCTTGGGCGTCGGCCATTCTACAATAGCCTTGACCTTGTCTGGATCCATGCGCACACCCTCTGTGCTGATAATGTGGCCCAAGTACAACAGTTCAGTCATTCCCAGATCACATTTAGATTCCTTTGCATACAAAGACTCGCTGGCCAAAATGCCTAGTACTATGTCTAGATGTGCGATATGCTCGGCCCAAGTCTTGCTGTATACTAAGATGTCATCAAAGAAGACAAGTACGAACTTCCTCAGTTGCGACTGGAAGATCCTATTCATAGTGGACTGGAACGTAGCAGGTGCATTGGTTAGCCCAAACGGCATAACCATAAACTCAAAGTGCCCACAATGGCAACGGAAAGCTGTCTTTTCAATGTCCTGTTCCCGCACACGAATTTGATGATACCCCGACCTCAAGTCTATTTTTGTGAAATAACGTGCACCATGCAACTCGTCTATCAGTTCATCAATTCGGGGAATGGGATACCTATTTTTGATGGTTCTTTTATTCAGCAGCCTGTAATCAATGCACATGCGCAAGGTACCATCCTTTTTCTTTACTAGGACCACGGATGAGGCAAATGGTGATTTACTGGGCCTGATATGTCCCATAGCGAGCAGCTCCTTAATAGTCTTTTCTATTTCATCCTTAAGCCGCTTGGGATGCCTGTAAGGAGTGACAATCACTGGCTTAGCGCCCTCCTCCAACTCGATGATGTGCTCAATGCCACGATCTGGCGGTCTACCAGGTGGAATCTCGCTGAACACCTTAGCGTGTTTGATCCTTAACTCCTGTATGTCTGGGTGATAAACTGGGGTTTGCTGCTCCTCTTGAGATGGCATTGACATACACTCAGCTGCCCATTCGACCATGTCATGCCGCATGAGTCTCTCCATTCTACTGATAGATATCGTTCTGAAATTGATATCTCAGATGGCTTTCAACACATGATTCCTTCCGTCCACCCTAAATCTCATCTCCATATCCCGAAGGTTAAGGGTAAACTCTGCAATGTCGTGTAGCCATTTCATCCCTAGGACCATGTCAGTATCTCCCATGTTCACCACGTAGAAATCTGCCTTAAAGTTGTAGTTGTTCAGTCGCATGGGAAGATTTGGGATCATTCTGTCACAATTAAGAGTGTAGCCATCAGCAACTTTCACTCTTATGCCATCAAATTCTTCCGTTTGAATTCCACGCCTTTCAACCAGCCTCGCATCAATGAAGTTATGCGTGGCGCCTGTATCTAATAGGGTGATAATTTTTTTCCCAGCTAAGACCCCTCGCATTCGGAAAGAGCCCTCTCGCTGTATGCTTGTGAGGTGCGCTTCTTGAAGCTTTACTTCCTCCTCTGTTTCGGTACAGTTTTCACCCTCATTCTCAGATTTTTCTCCCTCGGACTCCCCCTGCTTAGTGTGCTGGTCCGATTTATCTGATTCGGAATCCTCATAGTAAGCCCACATTATTCGGTTAGCCTTTCCCTTAGGCCTCAAAGGACAGTCGTGATTTGCATCATATGGTCCTTTACAATAGAAACACAATTTTTTACGGCGCAAGTCATCAATAGTTTCTTTATCAAATGGAACTGATGATTTACCTTTAGTATCTGCTTTCTCATTCTTCTTAGGGAATGATTTTCCATCCTTGTACGAAGAGGATGCTTTAGACGACGACTTGTTTTGTGGGGCTGCGAGTTCCATGCTCCTTGCTTTCCTCATAGCCTCCTGTAGGGTAGGGGGATCAAAAGCTTTGATCCAACCTCTCAATGGTTCCAAGAGTCCTTCGATGAATAGCACTACCAACCTCCTCTCGGATATGTTGGGAACCATAACCGACAACCTTTGGAAATCACCCATATATCCCTCCAGACTCCCAACCTGCTTGAGTCTAGCTAGATCTCTGAAGTATGTCTCTGGATCTTTCCTGTCAAAGCGTTCAATCAATCGGTCAATAAACTCCTGATAGGACGTAATTTGATCATGCTGTAGGGTCACCAACCCGTGGTACCACCAATCATGGGCAGCTCCCTCTAAATGCAGTGTTGCATACTTAATTGCGTCTACTTCTGCCATAGGCCGAAGGTTCAAGAAGGTATCCAACTTGTGGACCCAAGACTGTGCTGTAACCGTCCCACTGCCATCAAATGTGGGTAACGTGAGTTTGCTGGTGGCATGCTTAAGATCGTTGTGTTGATCTCTGTTTTGTCCTCTTAGTCTCCGGGTCGGTCTGTCACGGTAGTGCTCTCTTCTTTGACTCAAGAATCTGTCGAAGCTTAGACGTTCTTTCACTTGGGGTGCCAACAATTCCCATTCATCATTAGAGGCCAGGAGTGTATCTGCAAACATTTCCTCTCTTTCTTCTTCTGCATTACCATCTTCCGATTCAACTCTCAAAAAGGTAGGACGAGAGGGCCTATCAGCTGTACGCGAGGGTGCCCTGGGTGCCCTCCGAGACCCTGCTACACTCCTGTCATCATCTTGATCCTGTGGCTGCCTCCTAGGAAAATTCATCTGTTGTAGAGCATTTGTAAGCTGCTGTAACATCCCAGCTACCTCTCGCTGTCCGGTTCGCAAATCTCTGAAAGTTTCTCTTATTTCTCTATCTTCATTGTTTTCCTCATTTCTTCTTTCGTTTCTTGGTGGCCCCTCTTCTTCCCTGTCACCCATTTCTTCTACTGGCGTATCGTCAAACAGGTTATCCTCTTGCCAATTGTCTGCTCGCTCTGCCCTTCTACGAGTGTAGTACCTAGTATGACCTCTCATGTGAAATTTTGACCCTCCAGGATGGCAGGATCAAGGCTCTGATACCACTGTGATGTACCGTGCTCACTGCTGATTGGATTTCTCTTGATTTATAGGTCTGATTTTTTTGTTTTGTGATCTGCTTTCTTGTTTTGTGTTTTTGGAAGTTTGATGTTAATGAAACTAGTGATATTTTGACAAGCGTAGGCATACAAAGAACTCATATAAAAACTAAACTTTAATTATAAACTAAGGAGATACATAAATTGATAATCAGGAGGCTTTCTTTACACAATAGAAAGTGCATAAGTCATATAACTTTTATACATTCCGGAAAAGACTTCATTTACAACCCTAGGTTAACTTGCAGCCAAAACAACACTGTGAACAGTGTTTGCTACAGTACCCGCGCCCAAATAAAAGCATAGACAAACTTACTAGCAACCTTTTCCCACTGAAAATTCGTTGAAATAACCTCTATTGAAGGAGGCGCCCACTTTGGAAGAAGAAGCAGCAACAAATAGGAGGCGTTTTCTTTGCTTGATGAAGATGAAACCCTCTCACAAAGGCGGCTGGCTGTAAGTGAATATTTCAGCTTCAAAATCTTCACAAATTTGCTAGAACACTTCCAAGATAGTTGAAGGAGCTTCAAACCACGATTACTTAACCAAAAGATGACTTCAAACCCTCTAGAATAGCAAAATAGAGCTCCCACGAATCATACAAATTCTGACCTGCCTCTTTAAAGTGGTATTTCACACCATCAAGAGCACAAATATTTGAAGAAACGAAGTCCAACCAGACTTCCCCACTGCTGAAAGTAGAAACCCTAGATTTCTCCTTCCACACTCTCCACACTTCAAGCTTCAAACAAGTCAAATAATCCATAACATGAGAAGTTCGAACTTCTCAAGTCCCTTTTATAATTTTAGCTTGAAAACACTATTCATTAAAAAGTTACTATTCACTTAAGTTGTTGCTTTTTTTCCACTTTAGTGATGAATAGTAACAGCAAAATAGAATTCAACCCCAAGAACTAATAGGCACATGGCCCCCAAAGTCTGGAAAGGTGAAACGATGATGAAGATCAATATTTCAAGCTCCCGTAACACGCCAAACGTGCAATTCCACCATGTCACCAAACTCCAGATACCAAATAAGCAAATTTCCGACCAGGTGCCCGGACAGGTGACCCTCTAACCAGAACCCTTAGCCTACGAGGGTCAATGTAATAGGCTAAACCACTGAGTCTCGAAAGGTTAAATAGAAGGGGACATTACATTTAGATCTCAGATCGATAGCAAATATTTTATTTATGCTTTCTCAAAGTTTACAAACTAAAACCCTAACATGCAAATAGAAATCAAAGCTGATTTGTTTTATTTGAAAACCTGATTTGCAGCCGCCTGGAAGTGATCAGTTGGCTTGACCCAGACATCCATTTCTCCCTGCACCAGAAGACTTCAGAAGATTCCAGAAGGTAAGGCGTCCCTTTTGGTGAAGTCACACTGCCAAAAGAAGAGGTGATTTGCCCTAGGAGGTTGGTACGGCCCAGCAACTAAGAAGTACGGCTTAGCAACAGCCAAAAGAAATCTGTACGGCCCTTTGAAGATGCGAGATGTGGAGTAAAATAGCCGCCCCAGAACAACTCTTTGTCTGATGATTTCCCGAATTCAAACCCTGAAGATAAATCTCTGAATTAATTCTGTGATAACCTCTTAATGAAGCTACCTCTCTGATAAGCAATAAATCAGCTGATATTTCACAGCCTCTGAACTGCAACACTGAAGATGGCTCGTTCTCCAATGCAAAGTGAAAACTGGAACCCTTGGCTCTGTTCTTAGAAGAAAGACTTGATAAAAATTCGATTTCTCAACATAATCAGCTCTTTTCCCAATGCAACCCTTATATCCTTCAAAAAGTTGACTTTTCTCAATAAAGCATCATTGAAATAAAATTCAAACTTTTCTTTTAATTTTTCAATAGTCTCGAACGCACTTTTAATTATAAAATATAATTGAAAAGTGGCCCCTCTTCAATGTTGGTTAACCCCTTTAGAAATCACTTAAGTTATAATATTAAATAATATTATAACTTTATAATATAAGCTTCAAAATAATTAATATTTAATTTGACCATTAAATATTAATATCTTCCTCAAAATACGTCCGATTATCGAACCGTCTAAAGCTGGAGAATAAGTGATTGAATTTGCACGCGACCAGACCATACTGCTAAAAATAGTAGGGGTGCTCCGCTGAGTGACTTAACTTACTAAAAATAGCAAGTCAAGCAAATGATGTCCGAACGACCCCGAACGAAAGCCAAACTGAACAGTCCTGCAACTGGAGCTAAGCCAAGCCTCAACCAGACCCTCTATCCATCCTATCAGCCTCGAGGGTCACATAATAGGCTAATCAATGATCTGATACCAGTTAGTTACCGTTGCACCAAAAGCCCGGACCGATAGTGAACGCACCCCTCTTAGCGTTAAGGGGGCATCCCCAGGATAGGTACTCCCACCGAAGACCCTGGACACGTGGCTAGGCAAACCGCTCGGACAGACCTACGTCACCTTCGATAGGGGCCCACATCGGGACATCACAGCCCACCACGCTTCGCGAGTCTCGACCTTGAGGCCTCCAGCTCTGATACCAAGTTAGTTACCGTTGCACCAAAAGCCCGGACTGATAGTGAACAACACCCCTCTTAGTGTTAAGGGGGCATCCCCAGGATAGGTACTCCCGCCGAAGACCCTGGACACGCGGCTAGGCAAACCGCTCGGACAGACCTACGTCACCTTCCGATAGGGGCCCACATCGGGACATCACAGGTTTACAATTTTATAACTCTCACTTTGCCTCAATAGGTTGCTAGTTCCTCTTCATCTAAGTATAATTGACATCTTCATCCACCTAGTGAAATGCAATCGATTGGCACTAAGTAAACCAAAGAAGTTAGTTTATGTGCATTCCAACTTGCTTTCTTACTCACAAACATAATGAGTACAAGGAAGGCGCAATGAAGTTGTGGAATGTAGACCTAGACCCAATTGATTTGGATGTTTCTACTACCACACAATCTTCACTTTGAGGAGTTAAATAACTAACAAAATCTTATTGTGAGTGGTAGTCAAGATGTATGTAGTTCTTCTAATCTACCTAATTTAATGTCAATGATGATAATGGTGGTCCTAAAAATGACCCATATGATGCTGATTACTAATTGTATTATTTTGATATTGAACAATGAACATCTATCATGACATTCAAGTTTGACAAACTGATATCAAATTACTATTATTGTAATTTAATTTTTTAATACTTATTGTAGTTTTGTTTAGCATATGCATGATATGTGGTATTTTAAACTTAATTCCTATTTTAGGCTGCATATATATATATATTATGGACTTGCTACCCAAACAAATGCATATCCTAACAACTAATATCAATAAATGCAAAAGTGGTCCTCACTGCAATAAGTGAATCTGAACATGTTTGTGTGTGTCTAAAGAGAAACATCTCCTAACAACCCAAACAGATAACTACTCACTACGCAAACAGATACATCTCCTGGCAACTAATATTATGCAAATCTAATAATGCAAAGATGATCCTCACTATGGTAAGTGAATCCAAACACTAATTAAATATGTTGCTTATGACAAAAAGGAATGTGATTCATCTTTAGAAAGTCACTTCAATAGGATTTGACTTGCAAATATGTATGTCTTGGCCGGCCAAAGAAGGAATGCTCAAAGTTATTAGCTCAATATTTATGCCCAAAAAATAAGCAATGAAAACAAAAGATTATGGCACATAAACAAATTGGTGTAATTTGTATCGTGCTTATCCTTAATTTATATGAAAAACATGTTCTGTTTTCAATTAAGAGTACATTTTATGGGCCTACTAGTAACTTAGTCCACTAAAAGCCTAACATTATTGATTTTTTTCTTATGGTGTAGACAGTAAACAACTCTTTAGCTTCCTAACAAAGTGCTTCAAATGCTAATGAAAGAAAGAAATCCAAATGAGATGCAACAACCAATGGTTTACCATGATATAAGTGTGAATAAAAACTCACAAAACTAGATATATGTCAGAGAAAAGGATAGTACTTGAAGAGAGCGCAGTCGTACACACAAGTTAAGCAAAACTGGAGCTACTGCATCTTCAGGTGCCAATTCCAGAACCTTTCGATAAATAAATCTATTGGTTATTAGCAAAACAACATGTATAGTAATCAATAGTACATCATTATGGCCAAGTCTAATTCTAAGTAGTAGTTACTGAGAACAAGACTTTCCAGAATAAGTGCTTATTATGAATTAGGCAATCTGATAGTACTTACTGAGATCAATCCTTGCACTGCAGCATAAGCAACTTCTTCACCAGGGTTCTCTAGTAAGGCAACTATGACACTAAGAACTTGTGAACTATACTGAATCATCACTGAACTGGGAATCTGCAAAATGGAAAAAGAGAGCTCACTGGAGAAGTACTTTTACCTGTCTCACATTAGAACTACTTACCTACTATATTGGTCATTGTTCTTACTATGCATTAAAAAGATTCAATAATTTTCCAATGCAAGTATGTGATTCTGAATTATACTTGCCCCATTATATACTTCATATTTACAATGTTATACTTACGCGCTCCCTCTACAGTATGTAATCTACTAGGAGCACCAATCTAGCACCCGTCAGTTAACAAGCATGTACATAAAAACAAGGCAACTTCCCTAAACACACATTTCATCTTTTTCTCACTAAAAAATGAAAATCAAAGATTAACTCAGTGTCACATTTTCTAAGAATGTGATTGTCAGAACTAAGTAAAACAAAGTTTCTTTTTGCTTAAATCCACTGAAAAGTATAAAATAGCATTGAAAGCAAGTAAAATAAAAAAATCAATATCATTTATTTCTCATTTTGAAGTAGAAAGTGTTGATTTTT
This sequence comes from Sequoia sempervirens, assembly GCA_007258455.2. Lineage (NCBI taxonomy): Eukaryota > Viridiplantae > Streptophyta > Pinopsida > Cupressales > Cupressaceae > Sequoia > Sequoia sempervirens. Next base: position 33,792 of record VDFB02023521.1, read on the forward strand.
GAAAAATAATTAATGATAAAAATTATTAGTTTAATAAATTAATAGTCAAATCATCATTTCAGAACTTTCATCCATTGGCCATGTAAAAGTTAGTTTAATTATTGATTAGAGAGGCCAATGGCCAGTGGACAATGAGATTTTGGTTAGTGTTTCTTATAAGAAAGGCTTGTAAGTCATTTAGTCTTAGGGGCTACCTTCCATACATTTGCATACATACAATAGTCACAGGAATTGCTAAGTACATCGACCAGTTGGGCAGGTTTTGCTTGCACACCAGTTAAATGAGTTGAATTCACTTGCACTCAATCAAATGAAATTCAAGCAGCCAAAATTTCTCAATATTTGAGTATTCTACGAGTGATTCAAAGACTCACAAGAAATTGAAACAATCCACTGTAAAATGTTAACTTTTTTCTAAAAATTTCTCAAATATTGGATGAAAACGAGTTGTACTCTTTTTCAGTTTTGCCAAGTAAATTTAATGTGAAATTGATGCAGGTTTTGGTTGCACTGTGCACACCAGTTAAATGAGTCAAATTCACTTGCAAATTCAAGTAGACAAAACTTCTCAATACACACACATGCACATGCATATGCACACACACACACCCACCCAAATTCACATGCAAATTCAAGTAGACAAATCTTTGGTTTGACAACAGACCCTTTGGTGCTTATTTCAGTATTCCTCAACTCTTCATCCCAGTTTATTTGTGGTGTGCTTTCCGGAGGCCATTTAGGAGACTTTGATGCATACTTACTATTTATAGTAAGTCACTAGTATGGTCAATTGGCAGAGTGTCTATATCTGACATGGTGGCATAATTATATCCTGGAATTATATTGGTAATATTGCTGTGCATTTAGTATTAATAACGCCAAATAATAAAGTGTGTTATTAAAATATATTAAAGGGGGACTTTATATTTAAAGAATATAAGTGATTTTAATGTGCACTTTATAATATAAACTTAAGTGCCAATTTAAAGGGAGATATAAGTGATTATTAAAGTATACTTCATATTATAAGTTGTGCACCAAAAAGGAGGGAAAAGTAAATGAAATGAAAGTAAATTAAATGAGATGAAGTCAAATGCAAATTGAATATTACTAAAGGGCATTTGAAGGTCATTTTGGTAATGCTGGATTATTATTCTTGTTTGGAGAAATTTGGAGAAGAGCTTCAACAAGGGTTTGCTGGTAGTTTAAAGATTCAGGCTTTCTTGAGGACGAAACCCTCAGAGAGAACATTGTCTACAGGTGTGGAAGATCACCCAAGGACATTCTGAGAGATAATCTTATTTCAGAGGTTATCACAGAGCTTCAATAGTTTCATAGAGATCATACTTCAAGGTTTTGCAGAGCTTTCAAGATCAGAAGTTGTCATCCGGGTATGAATGCTTTCAATGTAATTTCATGGCATTAATAAATCTGATATAATAATATATTTGCACTTCAGCTTTTCTTTATGCATTTTCTGACAATTTCTTCAAAAACTACAAAACCAAAACAAACGGAAACAACAAAAATCAGTTAGAAAATATCCTATCAGGGGTGGGATATTTCACAAACTTTGCTAGATTCATCCTACTTAAAAGATTAACAAGGCCTCAAGAATTGTAAGCCCTACCAATCAGCCAGTGAAAACCAGATCAATTACCTCCATTGTGGGCTGCTATGAGTTTGAAGTTTGAATAGCAAATTGGAACAAACATCATAGAAAATGGACTAGAACAAGGATATAGAACATAAATTTTGGGATACCATGAGCACCAAACAAGGGGATGAATGCACAACCTATTGATCATGATAATACGTGGGCATTACCAACATTGATCTTATACTTCATTTAAGGACATGCATCTATATCATTTATGCATGCTTATGTTCATTATAGTTGAAATCAATCTCAAAGTTTAAGTCAATGCATTTGGAACAATGAATCAGTCACAAACAGTCCGCTAACTACAACCACCATACAACAAATCACAACATACACTAAGTGAAACTGCAGCATGAATCATAGAATTTTCTTTACCAAATAGACATAGTAGTTCTAGGTGGTCTTTCTATCAAAGGGAAAAGTTTGAATAATCTTAAGAGTAGGTACCTTATCATGTACAATAGCAGAAGACATTTAATAGGTAACCTGTTTCAACTTAATTTACTAAGTATGCCTCGATAGGTCCTCATACCTATCTTGAATAGGTCCATGTCTAAGTCCAGGGTTGGGTGTATCCTAGGTCTGCTTCAAGTCTTTAGTTGGGTGCATCTCGGATTCTCTTTGAGAAGGCTTACTTTAGGTATACCCAGGTTGTTGGGTGTTGTACCCAAAATAAATTTTTGCTTTAAAAAGACATTTTTGTTAAAATGACCTAGATCATGTAAAAATGTTGTCAAAAGTATGTTTTAAGTCAAACAAAAGGTAAGGTTTTTGTGGGTTTATGTCAAGGAACATATGATCAAAATTCTGAAACTTTGAAAATTAGGGTTTCGTGCCCCTATTTTTAGGGAAACCCCTGAAAATAGGACCTTGCCATAATTCATTGAAAATGATTTTGATAGGATGAATTGACTTCACAATCACACTGGTCAAGTCAAAATCACCAAAAAGATAGTTTTACTCTGGTGGGTCTATTTTCATTTTTCAGGAATAAAGTTAGGAGTTCCGCAACCATTAATGGCAGCTTGGCCAGCACCAAGTGCTGAAAGCTAAGCTTCAAAAGCTTCAACGAAGAAACCATGGCGGAAATACTCCAAAAAGATGCTATCTCACGGAGGATATTTTTAAAACTGAAAAATGCCAAAAATTAACTCTGGAAAAGCAACGCCTTGCTACCAAGGAGACAATGCAGTTACACTTGGGAAAAGCGCCCTTGCGGGCCAAAGGCACCCTTGAATCTGAGGCACCTGATGAAGTTTCCAACCACTGTTGTCTACATGGCATCTGCTCAACTCTCTCTTAGCTTCATGATCAATCCAACTACGCATCCACAGGACCTGTCAAGCAATTAGAGGCAGAGATCAAGTAGAAGACACCTAACAGTGAAAGCTAAAGGAAGAATGTCAAGAAATTGGCTAAGTGTTGGTCAAAAGAGCCCCTGCTGAAGAGAGGCGCCCATCTTTTTGGGCAGTCAGATGCTGTCTGCGAGCTTGGTGACCTCCAGCATGATCTTCTTTGTGTTGATCAATCTCAACAACGACTCCGTCAGCGAAGACATCAGACAAATCAGACACCTGACAACAAAGATCAAATTGGGATCAGTCTTGAAGGTTGGTAACATGAAAATCATAAGTCAAAAAGCCCAAAAGCGCCCTTATTGGCCAAGGGTGCCCATGCTTTTGAAAGACCTAAACTGACTTTCAGGAGTTGTGAAACCAATCATCCTTTCCAGGACTGAGCTGGTCATCCATCCCACGTTTCAGCAAGATCATTAGACTCATCAGTCAGTAGTGATCTCAAATCATAACACATAGGCTCAAAAATGATGAAATTGAAGAAAAATCAAGAAATTGACTAAAGTTGGAGGCCAAAAATGCCCCTGCTGAGGAAAGGCGCCCCTGATTTGAAGGCATCACATTCAGTCTTTGACCTCTTCAGCTCCCAGGCACATTTAATCAAGGTTGTTCCATCTCAACAGTGAATTTGTTAGCATCAGGTAAAGATCAACTGGACAGCCAGGAGCAAGGATCGAATAAAGGCACTTAACATGAAAAACTGATGAAAAAGTGTTCAACACCCAAGGATGCCTAAAAATTCAAAGAGAGATTTGTTGACTTGAGTTAGAGATTTTGGAGGCAAATTTGGCCAAAACGTCCCACAATTAGTGGAAATCAATTTTTAGAACTCCAGATCAAACCAAATCAATCTTCAATCATGAGTTGGCGCCCATACTTGATGCATTCAGGCATTAATCATTATATAAACAAGCTCGGCGTCCCATTTCATTATTTTATTTTGTAGGTTGAAGGCTAAAACAACAAATTGCTCTCCAAGACGTCTTTTCAAGAACTCACAGAGGGTTTTGATAGTTCTTCGTTATTTTTCGAAGATCAATGGCATAGAAGCATAATTTCTCAGGGGTTGAATCCAGAGGCACATTTTTACAAAAAGGCGACAAATACTTCCAATCTTCCTCTTGTCTTCTTCTTCTCTTTTGTCTTAAACTTCTTGCATGTCACAGAAAACAACAAGATATCACAGATCTGACCAACTGGGTATGATCAGTATAGTTTTCCAGCAAAACCCATCTCTTCAAATTTTCCAAAAATAGCAAAGTTGCTGCCCCTATTTTTGGGGGTTTCTTTGAAAAAGTCTCAAAATAAAAAAAATCTAACGAACTGGGTATGTTCAGCATTGAAGCATGAACAAAACCCACGTGTCAGATTTTTTTTCAGAAAAATACTTCTTGGCAGGTGCTATTTTTAAGGGTTTTCAGAAGTTGTCAGAATAGGGTCGTGTGCACAGTTGATCTTTAAGTTTTTTAGTTCTCCCAAGTACAATACAAGACCAAACTGGTCTTGTACCATGATTTCCTGAAAACGATAGACATAGAATTGCATAACGTGAACCCAAAAGTCAACTCAGAAGATTTGGAAGGCATGGATCGGATCATGTTACAAAACATCGAGCAATCCAAATTGCTTGAGGTCGCGTCGATCCCCATCACATTATAGAATATGGAGTTTGTAATTGCTTACATTAAGCATTACAACCCTACCACACGAGAAATCCGATCAGTGGATGGGAGGGTGATTTGCAGCCTTAAACCAAAGGATGTCGAACGGTGTTTTCCTATTCCACCATGCCTGATCAATGTGGTCATATCAGTGAAAGAATGCGAAAAAGCATTCAAAGTGTCAAAGGATAGGTGTTTGCAGAGAATGGCAAAAAAGTGGTTAAAAGTAAAAAGGGGCAACTTACCCAAGAATGTTGGGCGAGGAGAATTTTGAGACGAGTATGCAGTGATGATCACTCTACTCAACCAGATCACTGGACAGGAAAATGGGAACCAATTTCAGTCATGGTTGTACTACATCATTGCTAAGATTGTTAGCAATCGAGAGCATTACGACTAGCCCACCCTTATCAGTGACACACTCCAACAAATGACCGGGTTTCTAGAGGCTCATAGGTTCCACATGTGCTCCTATCTTGTATACCTGATTGCCTTCCAAGGTGAGTTCAGGATATTAAACACTGTGGGAACCTTAGGTGTGTAGAAGGTCAATGAATACTTTCTATGACTTGAGTTTACACAAGCAGAACAACATTTCAAGCGGATAAGTGATCTTTTCATTATACACACCGTACAAGACCTTGACCATGAGATGCATGTACATATATCACCAACAGCCAAGGAGGCAATGGTGGACTGGGGGGATTGGTTTATCCAATTCCCCACCTTCACCTATATATGTGTGTATGGATACAATGGTCACCCTGCCATGATGCCATGCTACCCTTTAGATAGGGTAGTTTTCATGGAGTTCTTGCGGCAGTTGGCCGAAGTTCATTCTCACCTACGCCTTAAAAAGAAGACAGCTGCAAGATTTTCTATTCAGATGGGACTCTACAAATGTAAAACAACGGCTGATGCCAAAATGATGTGCCAAGAGACGGTGAGACTCAATCTCAAATATCTCCATGAGAGAAGGTCGTATGATTTGAGAGGCCTTTATGCAACGTACCTTGAGCAATACTCATCACACGAGTCTTCCATGGAAGATTATTGGGTCAACTGCGCTGATGAGTTTGATGTACGAAGAAGGAACTATAGCCGGTTTAGGCTCCCACAAATTGCTGACTTTATGTCAGAAGACATTGAGGGCCTATCTGATGATGAAGGGGAAGTCATTCTCCCCTCATTGTTCGTGGATCAAGTAGACTTACAACCACTTGGAAAAGTGGATTGGTATGCAAAGGAGTACACATCTATAGAGGAAAGAACGAGTAGGGTTGTCATAAACAGTCAACTGTACTTAGACCGCAAGAAGACAAGGAAGGTAGTACTTCCCCGAACAGAGCCACCACCGATTCAATCTTCACTACCTTCCACTTTGTAATGAACCGGACTAATATTTTTTTTGTTTTTTCAAATGAAATTACAATCAACACGCACCCGTTAAGGTTAGCTCTAAAACCAAAACATTGTGTAAGCAACTCTAACCAAGAATGTACACCAGGATCCCGATGTGGGCAAGGTGTGAGCATGTGGTCAGAGGATCTAATGCAGATGCAAACTGAAAGGGAACTCTAACCAAGAATGCGTCTAGGACAGATGAGCATATGGTCAGAGGATCTAGATGCAAGATGAACTGAAGTAACCCTAACCAAGGATGGCGCCGAGTGATGGCGAGCATATGGTCAGAGGGTCCCTACAACTAATAACTGAAAGTAAATAGGCGGCAAGCCAGCCTCTTCCACTTATGCAGTGGGAAGTACAATAAAGTAAATGAAAGATAGAGAGGAGAATTGCTTATAGTACTACTAATCAGCTTACAATATGTTAGAATGTTTGCCAGAGCCCAGTAGTTCTAGTTCTTCAATGCTGCAATAACATATAAGACTTCTTCGATGCTTAACAAACCTCTCTAAACTCAGACTCCTCACAAATCTGCATTTATATAGGACTGATATAACAGACCAGCGATTGAAATGAAGCAATCAGCAACTCTAGAACCCACCAAAATACTCACAACTCACTCAATACTTGCCGGAATGACATGAGACTTGATGCAAACGAATGCTAGGATGATGACAATGAGACCAAGACTGGGAAATGACCAACAACATGCAATATTATTTTTGTGCACACTTTCCAAGACAGCCCAGAATGGTACAGCCAAGGAGAGGGGCGATTTTTCAATATAAAATTCTAAACACCTCTAAAAAATATGGAAACTCTCAAGAAGGGTCGCCCCAAGCTGGAAATCACAAAGGAAAAACACCCAGAATGATAATATTTTTATTTCAAGAGATATGAGCAAATCTTACAATCAGTTGTGATATTCAGTAACTCCAAAAAACATGACTAAATGTAAGGAAACTGAACTAATATGCTAGGAATTCAAATGCAATGCTGAAAACAAACTCACTACAATCTACCTTTCAACTAGTTGCTATCTTTCAAGCAAGAAGATAAGCCAAGCTAGGAGGTGTGCTTTCCTCGAAGCAATCTGTCACCATTTCGGCAGCATAACTTTACTGAAAATATGAGATGTCCAAATGAAGAGAAGAAGCCAACATTTATAGACTTGAAGAGAATCCTCTAGAAGCTTCAAGAAGGGAGCCCTAATTTCAAATTTGAATTCAACTTATTTCCCTCCAAAGCTGGCGTCCATTTCTCAAGGCAATATTTTCACTTTATAAAAATCAATCTCTCTCCTCAAGTAGGCGTCCCACTTCTCCAACCCTTAATTTGGCCTTAAAAATATAAGTTATCTCCACATGAAGCATTTACCCATAAAGTCCCCCTTTTTAAAACAACATGAAGTTACAATGCTAGGCCAAGGGGGTTATAATATTAAAATATAACATTATAACATGAAAATAACTTCTCTCCAGAAAAAGCATCCAAGGGCCAAAAATCCAATTACCAACTGAATTGGTTGAAGGCGAGAGCCAACAGCACCGGAATCCACAAGGTCACTGCCAGAAATAGAATTTACTAAAAATAGTAAATTCATGAAGTTGCTCGGAATACCAAACAGACTATACCACTGCGAAGCTTTCTAAAAACCCAGAAAGAATCCGCAAACCAATTTCCAAACTTCAAGCAACCACCTCCTCAAAAATAGGAAACCCTAATTTCACCCTTCGAGTAGCCTACGGGTCTCCGGAATAGGCCAACGATCAACTGAATCAATCACAACTGAGAAGGGGACATTACACACTTCAAGGAAGAAACCCAGACAAAAGTAGTGGATCAATCCTCCCAAAGGGATGTGGATGTCAGGGCACACGAGGGGAAGAGCACAAGACTTATATGTGGAGACAACCACAAAATTCCTGAGATAGTAGAATCCGTTGCAGCCGAGCCAGTGATTGAGATAATCACCGTAGATACAGAGCCCATGATGGAAGTAGTTGTAGCGGATACAGTACCTGTGATAGAGACAGAGCCACCTGCTTCACCACCATTGCAGCAGTCACAAGTCCCCATCGACTTGGACTCTCCACCACGAGACATCACTGCAGCACAATCTCATTCATCAAGCATTCAGGGGCCTAATATTCCTCCTTCCAGCGAGGCTAGTCAGGATTCAATCTGGCTCGACGGTCTCCTAGGAAGGAAGAGGGAAAGACCGTCCTACCAGCTTGACTTCACAGAATTTGATCATGTCCCTCAAAACATGCCAGCGAAGAAATTGAAGAAGCAAGTACATGTAGGAAGAAATGCAGATAATGAGTTTATCATAGAGACAACTGCCCCACCTGAGGACAAAAATATACATGAGGTAGAGGTTGAGGACTTCACATTGTCGAAGGTCAACCTCGGAAAGACCACTCGTCGGGTGGAGGTACATCTTCTCGGAATTGCCTTGGTGAGTGTTCCAGAGAGAATGGCTAAAGTTGGAAGAGACAAAAGAAGCCTTAAAGGCTGAAAATCAGCAATTGAGGATGTAAATATCTAGCCTAATGCACGGTACCCCAAACATCTCAGCTTTGCCACGAGAATTGCTAGACCTCCCCAGTGAGTAAAACCATCATCAGCTGATTTCATATGGAAAACACTTGAGAAATTAAGCAGAGGAACTTGTTGTCAAAGGATAGTGCATATTCACAGAACTGTACCAGTTGAGTGACAGAGCACATGGACTCCGCGCAGAGATCCAATAGTCAAAACTAGAGACAACAGAGAAGAGGCCTGGGGATGAAGTCACAATTGCAGATATACAAGTGGCGTACCAATCAGTTACCACTATAAAGAACAAGAAACATCTCTTTGCTTGGAAAGAACAGATGGCATACATGGTGAAAGCCTATGATGCCAATTTTGTGGAACTGATAGAGTACCGACATATTGTGGCAGGTATTATCAACTTTGCAAGAGCGTTGGTAATATCCATCCCTTGCCTTTATCAACACAAGGGAGGTGCCTACATTGAGCTAGGCACAGTACATAAACAATTCCAGGATGTTGTCTATAGTACATTCCTCGATGATCCTGATGGTTGCAAGTTGAGCAAAGTTGCAGCCATGTCCACCAAGCTAGATGACGCAATTGCCAAGTGCATAGAATATCAGTAGCAACTTGCGACAGGTGAAGAGATGCTAAAACGCCACGTCATCATTTTAAGGAGCATTAATTGCTCAGAGGCTGAAGAGGTCAACAATTGGATTGAGGCACTGTTGACTAGTGGAGAAGAGGTGTAAAGCATCAAGGACGTCCTACCCTCCAAAGTAGCATTAATTGTGACTGGAGTTAACTTGATGCCCCTTTCCAAGTTAACTCCGGGTCCCACAGATCATGCATGTCAGATCCCACTAATTGAGGACGTCTAAATTGACTTCCATGAATTGTGGATCTTAGATCTCTACTAAATGTGGATGTCTATTTTGGAGGCACATTTTGTAATTAAGTTCACCTTTAGTTTAGTTTCAGTTAACTGAAGTAGATTTCATGTTAATTGTTTGATCACCTACTTTTAGACATAGGAATAAATCTTGCTGATTGGCAAGAACTGATTGTTAACTCAAGGAGATTTTCGGGTTGCCTACTCCTTTGAGCTCTATAAATAAGAGCCTTTGGCTCATTATTTTGTAACTTTACTTCACGACAGCAAGACGCTGAGCAAATAGCCTTCATATTGTTCGCTTAGTATATGTTCTTGGATCGTATTTGTGATCGTTAAGCACCAATTACAACTTGTGCTCTCTCTATTCAGATAGGTGCATCCAATTATTGTTCATGTGTTCTTGGTTTGATCGCCTCATGTGTCATTGTTTCTTTGACACAAGTTGCTGTCCCAACGTGTAACCTTTGGTGGAATATTGAGATAATAAATCAAGAGAGTTACCATGCCTTTGATCCAAAAATCTCAAAGTTTTATCATTATATGTTGTTATCAATAATCTGTTTTACTTTTCAATCTACACCTCGGAAAGGTCTTGGTACCTCGGGAATTTAGAAAGTTAGATTATCGTCCTTTGGTTGTTTCAAGTAGTTTACTTTTCAGCCTACACCTCGGAAAAGTCTTGGTACCTCCTTGGGAATCCTGAGACATAAAGTACCGTCTGGATTACTTGTGTGGATTTTATTTCAATATGAATCTGGGAGTTCAGAGCCTTCGGATACATCCTGGGAGACTAATTTGTCCAAGTGATCGAACCATACATTCCTGCTGCTATGCCCTCATGCTCTATTTATCTTGCGGAGATAGGATAGATTAAAAGTTCGTTTAGTCGTAGTTAAGATTTGCAAAAACCAGAGAAAACCTTAGCTACGACGCATTGTGTTTATGCACCCTTGTGTCCTGCCGCTGAGTAAGAAAGATAGGAACAGTAGTTTACTTCAATTTTTATGCAAAATCAGCAACAAGAGGGATCTTCCCCTCCCAATTTGAAGAAGCAAACACTACACACTTGCAATAGCTGATCATTTCCAATGAGCACTCTAGAGGTGCTAATTGAAACACAAATAGTTTTCTGGCGCCCACCATGGGGCAACAAGGCATAAAACTTCAGAGAAGAGCTAATGCTTTTATGTCATGGGAATGACTATCTGGCATCCTTGGGCCCCAGTAGAACAACCTGATCTTGCTCCAGCAACTCTCGAACAAGATCTTACATACATTGAAGGAGAACAATCGGACATAATCAGTAGTTTGCGCATCTTCATCTTCGAAAAGAATACATCACCTACTCAATGGAGAGCCGCAACCATTACTCTGGATGAGGAAGAATGAAAGGCTGATGTTGCAGTCGAGAGGCCAATATTACCACCTCTTGCATGGCAGTAAGCATCCTAGCTCACCAAGTATATATGAGGAGGACCAATCCTCTTTTTCAAGAAAACATCGGAGAAGCATCCGACGTAGAGCAAATCTACCAAGAGGTTCGAGAACACTTTCTAGAAGAACGACAAGAAGAACCTTTTGCTCAAGCAATGGCCGAGAACGTTAACATCAATAATGACAATGGCCGTAATAATGACAATGATAACAATGGCAATGGCAATAACGACAAATGGCAACAATTTGTTTGGCAATGGCCGTAATGCAAGAAATGTGAGACGTCCTACCCCATTGCCATGGGGTAATGACATAGGTCCATTGGCCCTACAAGGACACCATGAACTTCCCAAAGGATCACAGAAGCACTTCCCAAGATTCTACGACGACGGGGCTCAACACCTCGATGAGCATATTTCAACGTTCACAGCGGCTTGTTCCGTTTTGTTCGTATTGCATGAAGATATCGCCGTTCAACTCTTTGTCGAAACTCTTGAGGCAAATGCTACCAATTGGTTCAATCACTTGCAACCAGGTATCATCACAAGCTGAGAGGTCATGAGTGAAAAGTTCTTGGCGAGGTTCAAACCTGCCAAAGACAGCCATTAGCTGTTTGCTTGGTTATCAAACTCTAAGATGGAACCCACGAAACCGATGAGAGAATTCGTAGCGAGGTTTAACCGCCTCGTTACACGTCTCTCTCACACGCTCAATCCATTAGACGAGATTCTGATGGGTAGCTTCATCAACGCCCTTCCCTTGGAGATAGCCTTTTCCATAAAAGGAAGCCACGAAGAGGACTTGCTAGTCGCACAAGAAAAGGCTATTGAGCTCGAGGATCATATGATCACCACGGGAAAGATGAAGGATGATGCTATCAGATCGCTGGTCCAAGCATCACTAGATCCATTGCTACAAAAAGTAGCAAATGAGGTGACCATCCTAAAGAGGCAGTCACCCAATCAATGGCAGCAAGCACTGCCCACACCACCGCCGTATCAACAATAGTACCAGCCTCAATAGTTGTACTAGCCGAAGAGGAATAATTTCCAACCTTTCAACAACTTTAAGCCTAGATTTTCTGGACCTCCGCTGAGACAGGCAAAGGCTGAAAAGTCTAATGTGTTCTATTGTTTCCATGATTCAGACGAACACACCAGATCCACATGCCCTAAGAATTAAAGGATGAATTAGATCATGGGATATGCCGGAGATCAAGCTCAAAGCTTAGGTTTCGTACCTTCAAATGCGAATGTTGTTTCACCACAAACGAACAACTTCGATGGCGACTCCACAACGGGATACTTCCATAGCAAACCCGAAAATCAAGAAGAAGAAGACTATCGTCAATACTCTCTAGCTATCAACCACAAAACAGTGTTATGCTACTCAACCAAGTGATAGAGGAGAGGAGAGGGAAGCTTACCACCTCCACCAAGAGCACTCAAGGCTGCTTGGGGGAGAATATGAGAGTACTCAAGCCTCTGCTGCAATGGCGTGGTCCCAAACTTGCTCTACCAAAGTGATGGAGTGTTGCTTTAGCTACAATGGAATGCTCAAAATGCTTGGAGTGAGTGAAAGTGAGCTTGAGAGTGAAGTGAAGGAGCTTGTGAATCCATTCAAGAGGTTAGAATGCATGTTGAAAGGATGAATTTGAAGGACAAATAGAGAAAAACGGCCATATTCGGGTTGGTCGGCCGAAGGAGGTGTTACAACTTCACCTCCAATGAGAAGAGTAACACCTTTGCAGGTTCAGCCATAGGAATCTGCCAGGGACGTAAGCGCGCCGCGCAGGCGTCCCTGACAAAAACGCCTCCACCTACGCTCAAAATAGGCGCCAAGTGGGATGCAAGCAGCAAGCTTAGGTGGAATTAAGCCTCCGAACTTGGTTTTCTAAGGTGGATAAAGGCAAAAAGGGGATTTGCACATGGGGTGCAAATTCACTCTTATACATTTTGCCCCCACTTTAGTGAGCACGAATACTGATGAGTGCTCGGTAAAGTAGATCAAGAAAGAGTAGGGTTAGAAACGTATACTTGATTCGTCGAGGAAGCAGACTGCAATCTGGCAAACCTGAAGGTGTAGGGAAAACAAAGGACTCCATAGCTGCTCGAAACTATGAAGTTGGGAAAAGCAAAACATCTTATAAGCCCGCGGACCTGCAAGGAGGCAACCCCCAAGATTTCTCACATGAAGGAAGCCCCATGAGGTAAGCGCCTTACAGGCCCCCAGACCTACAAGGAAGGTATCCCCCAAAAACTCTAGTATGGAGGAGACCCAAAAGAAGCGCCCTACAGGCTCTCAGTCTCATAGGGAAGGTATTCTCCATGAACTCAAGCATGAACAACACCCAAGGAAGCGCCCTACAAGCTCTCAGTCCGATAGGGAAGGTATTCTCCACAAACTCAAGCATGAAGAACACCCAAGGAAGTGGACTCCGCAGAGTCAAAAAGCGACCAAATAGGCAAGTAAACAGACAATCGAACGGACCGTCGATGATTCGTAAGTCTTTCAAAGGGGTCCCTCGGGAACCCTTCAAAAGGAGAGGAGTCCACTCAAGGGATGTGCTGTTTGAAAGGTAAAGTCTAGTCAGGTTGCCCCCAAGCTTGACGCGAAGATATAATATAGGTCTAGTCGGGCTGTCCCCAAGCTAGACGCAAAGAGGGGAATGGAATAAGTCTAGTCGGGCTGCCCCCTGGCTAGACGTGAAGGAATCCATTCAAAGTGAAGACTTTCAAAGAAGGGTCCCATGGGAACCTGTCGTGAAAAGGGGTCCACTCAAGGGACACACAGTTCAAAAGCAGATGTTCTTTTCTCAGAGTGATCCTCCATCAAGGAATCCTTTCGAAAGATGTTCACTTCATCAAGGAATTCGAAAGGAAGGATATGCCTCCATGCAAGGGGAAGATTAAAGCTATCCCCACTTCGGAGGAAGGTCTTCGAGTCCTTACTTTACGAACTCGTGATGAAGGAAACACATTCCGTTAGGGTTCCAAGTTGAGAATGCGATTCCACGGAAAAGTTTACGAAGATTTTCAAAAGATTCATTGGCAACGAATGCATTTTATGAAAATCAAAATGTTGAAGAGAAAGCGTTGTCACACATGAAAGGGACAACTCAAGCAAAGAAGAAAGAAAGATAAAGGGATAACAAAAGAGGAAAAATATAGACAAAGGGCACAAGGGGATCTGGTTTAGCGGAGTCAAATCTGTCCGAGCTCATAATAGTAGGTAACCGCAATGCAAGGCGGAAGATCATCAATCCCCAACCAGATTAGGAAGAACGCATGAGAAGACAAAGTAAAAATAAAAAATTGGGTCAACATGGAAGGGAAGCCTAAATGCTCCCAATGCTTTGCATTGTCCCGAATTTATCGAAAATCAAGCACAAACATGGAAGAATGATGATACAAATACAAGAAGGTTTACGGCACAAAAGCCACGCCTGTATCCAAGCACCAACAGGGGTGATGAGGGTCATCCAGGCACACATAGCACGAGCACAGGGGACCACATTACAAAACACATGCACACACACACAAGATCAAGTAAAGGGGCCTCCTCTTAACATTGATCAGCCAAGAGGTCGTCCGCTTCCCAATCTAAATCTTCATAAGGGGAAGGAGGATGAGCCTGCAATGGTGGGATGTTAAGAGGAGGAGCATCCAACCCTCCCGCAACAAGGGCCAAGGAAGAGGGCCCCTCGAGGTCCTCTCCATTGAGCTCTTGTGGAGTCAAAGTCAACGATTTTGCAAAGATTGCTGACAAGGCCGAAACTTCATCCACATAGTTAAACATGCACCCCACAGGAGCGTCGTGTCTAACTTAAACGGATAGGATAGGCTAAGTCTGAGATTTACCGCTAG
>VDFB02023522.1:0-10759 GCA_007258455.2 Sequoia sempervirens
TGTTTTGTATCATTTGTGCATGCTTGCTTGCTTGCTTGTGTGTGTTATCATTTTATCTTGCATTTGTATCAAATCCATATCATTCCAGCTAATATTCATATCTTGTGTGTGTTGGAATATCTTTTTGCATTATCCTTTGCATCTAAGGTCACATAATACCTTTTGTGCATTAGGACTTTAATGCTCTAAGTTTATTTTCTCATACGTCTAGACAAGGTTGTATTACGCTGGGGCATGAGACACATCGTCACCTTGGTCCTTATACCTTGGTGCATAACGTCAAGTGCTATATCAAAAATCATGGTTGCTCACTTTCATTGCAGCATAGCGCATCCTTTCATCTCCTTCATCCACATTCTCTCTTGCATCATTCAACTTATCCCTCCTTTATCATTTCATTTCATTTCGAGAGAATACCTGTGTTTGTCCAACCCACCTATCCTCTCGAGGGGGCATCATCGACATCAAAAATCAGAAACATATCAGGGGCAATTTTTTTTTATTTTCTTTGAAGCAATGTGTTTCACACATCACTTCAAAGAGGGGCAAAATGTATACGCATAAAAATGGTCATGTCTATAATCTTGACAATTAATTAAATATTTATTATTTAATTAATTTTTCTAAAGTCCTCTACATATGATTAAATTTATTTAATTTAACCATATTGTTCATTCATCTTATTCTTCTTCCATAATTAAATAAATTTGTTTTATTTAATTATTTTCATATGTCCACTTTAATTAATTAAATAAATACATTTTAAATTCAATTATCATCATTGAATTTAAATTAAATTTTGATTTTAATTAAGTTTAAATATTTCTTCTTTCTTCTATTTTAATTCTTCTTCTAATTAATTAAATGTTTCATTTAATTAATTTTACATAAAGTGATTTAATTAAATAAATCTTATTTAATTAAAATATCTTATGCTTTCTTTCCAAATCAAAATTAGGTATTTTAACCTAATTGTGCAATCTTCTCATATCATGATTAAATATTTTATTTAATTATGAGATATTCTGATTTTTTCAATAAAACATGATTAAAGCTCTTTTCTTATCACCACCTTTCTTCTGCTTTTAAAAGCTTAATTAAATATTTTATTTAATTAAGAAAAGTTGAATGTCCCCCACAAATAAATAATTGAATTTTTAAATTCACTTATTTATCAGCTTTTAATCTTTCTTTTATTCTTATCTTCTCTTCTTTTTCCTCTTTCATAAAAAATAGAAAAATCTTGTTTTTCTATCTTCTCTTCAATTTCGTCTTTCTTCAACCATTCGATCTGTCATGAATTATCACAACCATTGATCATATCAGCCAATCAGAAGTTTTTGAAAATTCTATAAATACAACCTCTCACAATTCATTTAGGAGGTTGATTCTTAGGTATCCTCACTCTGTCAAAATCATTCAGGAATCTTCCATCTTTCATCCACATTGTTATGCTGCAGAATTGAGCAACCAACATTCTTCCAACATTCAACCTTCGAAATCTTGCATCCTTGTGCAGGTGGAGAAGAGCCATGGAGATCAATCAACACTAGTTTGAAAATTGGTTTGCATGTTATTTGTTTACTATTTTTTATTTTCATTCTAGTTTGTACTTCATGGTGCTTGATAGGATTTAATTTGTTTATTTTCTTCAATGCAATTTAAACTCTTTGATTTATTTACCTATCTACAATTTCATTTAATGCAGCTGGTCAGGGGTGGAATCAGAGTGAAAATAAGTACACATCCATCGTGTTTATCAGAGGTAAAACGAGAGTGGATGCAGAGTCAAGATAAAACTAGGAACTTTGTCAAAGTTCCATACTTCATTTTAGATCCGGATCTAGTCCTACGGTAGGGAAAGGATGACAAAAGGGGTGGGGGTAGAATCATAATTAAATCCAGATCCAGAACTTTTACAAAGTTCTGGGTTCAATTCCAACTCTGGTTTCACTCCTGACAAAGGGAAATAAAACAAAGAGAAAAAGAAAAGAACTAAGGGAAACAGGACTGGGGAAAAATCCCATCCCAAAACATAACACAAAACAAGACAAAACACAAAATAGACAAAAGGGAGTGGGATCAGAATGAAACCCAGACTCAACTTTTGCAAAGTTCCTGGTTCAGTTTTAGTTCTGGTTTCAGTTCTGTAAAAGGAAAAGAAATGCAAAGGGGAAGAAATAAAAGAAAACCCAAGGGAGAAAACAATCCCAAGAGCCCAAGAAAAACAAGACAACAAAGAAAACAAGGTAAGAGATGAGGCTGGGACTGAAACAAAAACCGAACTGGGAACTTTGCAAAAGTTCCAAGTTCAGTTTTGGCCCACATTCTGAACCTGTGAACACAAAGAAGCAAAGACTTAGGAGGAAAAAGAACAACTCCTAAGACCCAAACAAGAATACCAAGGACAAAGAAACACAAGGGGAACCCATTTTGATCAAAAAAAAAAATGGGGTGGTTATGCAAAGCATAACAAATATCTTAGTGAAATTTGGGGTAGCTAACATATGAATGGTAGTAAGAGCTTCTTTCAATCATTGATATTCTTGGGTAACTAGCTATAACCATGAGAATATTATTACTTCAATAATATTATTAAGGGTGATAGTATATGAGATTATTTACAAATAAGTATTCTAAAATATCTCATTAGACCCAAATACCATCTCAAAATTATAATTTTTTTTAGGATCTAGCCACCCTTTTACTATTGCAATCTTCATATATGCTATACCTTAACACTTCTTGTGACATTACATGTCCTAATTATTTAATCTCTTTCACCCAAAATACATATTTGATTTTTTTTTCAAAAATAGTTGATTGTTAGTGTGATTAATATTTAATTACACTTGCATAAGTTTACTTAGGCACATTAATAATTAATTATTTATTAATTATTAAGTGTGCACACTAGGGTTTTCCTTTTAGGGTTTCCTTTAGGGTTTCCTTTAGGGTTTCCTTTAGGGTTATGCATATCTTGTTTTTATAAAGAAAATCATCTTATGTAATTATGAATTCCTGAATAATATGATTTGCACATCTTTATGCAAAGCTTTTCTTTTATTTTCTTTTCTCTTATGTGGAAGTTTTTTTGGTTTGCATGTCATTTTTTGCATTCTATTTTGGGGAGGAGTTTTGTTCCCACGTGGTTTTCTCCTTTACCCTGTTTGATTTAGTTTGCATTGCATTTGTACATGGGTACCTGATTAGGCCTTGTTGTTGAGACCCATCTTTTCTTTCATGCACCTTTTTCCTAGTGTTTTAGCTACCCCCTAAGTTCATCTTAAGGGGGGGTGTTAGAGTAATAAGGTATCTCATAGGCGATAGGACCAGGGGCTAGGTAAACAGGGGTTGTGGTGGGTAAGAGCTAGCGGTTGGGAAAAGAATCAATTGGTAGTTAGATGAAGAGAATTCAATGACAGTTGGGAGATCGATGGGTGGTGGAGCAGTGTCAGCGGTGGCCAGAGAAGGTTGATGTGACCGGTTGACCAAAGGGTCAACACCAGTAGAGGTACGATGGTACCCAAAAGTTGCATGCCCATGGATTTTTAAAAAACTCAAACCTCCAAATAAATTCAAATGCCACCATTCAATTTTAATGAAGCCCCATACAAATAATAAAATGCCCAATAGAAGATATTTTGCGAAAAAAAATTGATTTTTTTTGCAAATAGAAAAATAAATCGTACCTTGTACCTGGGTAGGCCATATGACTACCCAGGTAAAAAAAATTTCCTCACGAATAGCCAACATCGAATATAGGTGTATTATATGTCAATTTTTGTCTCTTGAATGCTCTAGATCTTATAGTGAGGTCTGATCTACCTAAAAATGCACCAGAAGCTTCGCAACTCCCAGATCTGGCAAATCTTCAAACCCTCATAACTCTGGCATAAAATGTTGGATTTAGGCAAAACAAAAGTCAATCTTGACTTTTTCAACAACCTTGGACTCGAAAATGAGCTCATATTTCCTCCAATGTGCTCCGAAAGTGACCATGCAAGAGCACCCAAATAGAGAGACAATCTCAAGGTATGAAACCCTCAAGGAACCTCGAACAAACTCTGCATTGAATCTCTCCAAAAATCTAAGAAGGGGTTGCATATCAAGGCTCTAATTTTTTGAAAGCTCTAGGGGTAGCTGATTTTTCATAGCATTTTGGGCACAAACGGAGGTCACCATTGTGTTTGTAGTAGCCAAAAACCCTAAGATCGCTTTTCATTTCATTGATTTTGGAGAAGTTGGTTTGGAAGGAAAATTATTTTTGCTAGGGAGGCCGTACGGCCTCCTTGGCATGCTTCCCAACACACAAAAAATGATTTTTTTTAAAAAAAAGGTGATTCTTTGGGTTTCATGCCAGCACTCATAGTATAAAAGAGATCCACTGCCCGATGCCCACCGGTCCGCCACCGTTGTCCATCTTCACTGTCACTGTCCATCTTCACTGCCGCTTTGCACCCAGTGACTTTAGCCCTCGCGAGCCCTTCTATAGCTCCACCCCAGTCACATGGAGGACCAGGGGCCCTCCATCCAGCCCCTGCAGGATTGTAGACTCTAGGCTATGGTCTTATGGGGGATCGGGCACTATGTGCCTAGCCCTAGCCCACTAGTGTCGATCATATGGAGGACTGAGAGTTTCGTTGAAGCCCTAGCCCACCAGCCTCTAGTTGCGCATAGGACCAGGGGCTGAAATTTTTTTAGCCCCCTGGGGGCCCTGTAGGCCAGATTGGCCTTCCAGGAGCAGTTTTCATGAAAAAGGGCAAAACTTTTTCCCACGATGTCAAAATCGGGAAAACAAGATACTGTTGGAAAGCTGATTTCGAGAACTATCTTGTGGTGTAGTTTATTTTTTAGTATTTTTCTGTTTAGATAAATTTATTTTTGTTTCAATTTAGATGTTCATTTATGGCTTTCGAGCTCATAAATTTTTGTCACGATCTCTAATTTTTTCCTTCTTTGTGGCATTGGAAAGCTATTGAGGAGCTCTTTGTTGTTGTCCATGCACTTTTTTCTATAACTATCTCAGGTTGATCGGTATTCCAGATTTGTCCCTATGGGTGTTTTGGAGATTATTTGGATGTTTTAGCAGTTGGGAGGGTGAAACTTGAATATTTGTAGTTCATTTCAGTATCACATCATTTTATTTTCTATTTATGCATGTTTGCATTCTCTCCTTTTGCAATCATTGGGTATTGTAATAAATGAACTGATATAAAGTTCCATCAGGGGGTTTCTTGCATAATAATCTGATTAGAGTGTGCATGCACTTTGATCCTCATCTTGATTTGTTGACAACTCACATGATCTAGTTTCTTAGTTTCTTTTGGCCACATCTTTCTCTTGCTTGACACATATCAAATTCACATCAGTTCACACTTCAGATTAGGAGTTTATGGTTATTGATCTGCATTGGTTCATATCTATCTCAGTTTGAGGGCCATGTTTTTATGGTTAATGTTCTAGAGTCTTTATGGTACTTGTTCCCATGGAAGAGTTTTAGTCTCAGTTTGGCATTAGCATCGAGATACACAGTTTCCAAATTTTGTCATCATTTTATCTATTGTTGCTTCACAAATTCCAGGGTTGTTCCAGTTTGTGATTTTTTTAGTGTTCCATGGCATCGGGTCTGCTATTGCATTATTATGATTCTGCCTGAGTCCTTTAGTGACTCTCATTTGGTTTCTTGTAAATAGAAGTATCTTTCCTTGCTTGTCGGATTGTGGTTCCAGTGTTACTCTACAGTGTTCTTATAGTGCTTCTTTGCAGTAGTCATCTCATTATAGGGGTTTTGTCCCATTGGGTTTTTCTTCTCTACCTCATTATTGCATTTGTACATGGGTACCTGATCAGGCCTTGTTGTCGGGAGCCATTCATGCTTTCTTACATTCATCTTAGTTTTAGGTGCATGCTTTTTTAGTCTCCCTAAGTTACACTTATGGGGGGTGTTAGTGTAATTAATATTTAATTACACTTGAATAAGTTTACTTAGGCACATTAATAATTAATTATTTATTAATTATTAAGTGTGCACACTAGGGTTTTCTTTTTAGGGTTTCCTTTAGGGTTATGTATATCTTTCTTTTATAAAGAAAATCATCTCATGTAATTATGAATTCCTGAGTAATATTATTTGCACATCTTTATGCAAAGCTCTGCTTTTATTTGCTTTTCTCTTCTGTGGAAGTTTTTTTGGTTGCATGTCTGATCTTGGTTTCTAACATTGATTATATTATAATACGTGTATATCTTATCTACATGTTACAAATGTTCTTCCCATGTTTTATTATAGATGAAGATGTCATGAAAGAATACCAACATTTTTTTTGATGCAATGGGTAAAATACTTAATTCATGAAGCTTTAAAAAGTTGATGGGGCATTAGTAAGACCAAATGACATAACTAGGAATTCATAATGAACATCGTGTTTTATAAATTCAATATTATATGCATCCTCCTCCTTTACTAAATTTTGATAATAACTTGAATGCAAATCTAATAATGATATTTTTATCAAGATTAAATTGTATAGTTTTAGAATAAAACTCATTGACCCATATTTCACAATAGTGGTTTACATGAACCCATCTCTCATGATAATGAATTTTCCACTTAGTAATCGTTACATCTAGGTGATTCTCATAGGAGTGTAATATTTAGACTTCCTATGAGGTCACCTATCCTAGTACTATTATAACCCAATTATGCTTAACCATAGAGTTTCCACAAGTATCAAGCCCACTTAACTTGCTAATCCATTTGAAAAAAATTCATCAAGTGTTGTGCCTCATAAAAAATATTATGAATCCTATTTAGCTCATAATTGATAAGTAGGAGGAATTTTTGTTGTTTGTGAAATTATGATATTTTTATTCAGATTCAACTACATATTTTTTTATTCAAGCTCATAGATCTGTATTTCATAATTAGTGTTTCACATGAACCCATTTCTTATGAGAATGAATGGTACATTTAACACTCATTATATTTAGTTGATCATAGGGTTGAAGCATTGGGACATTTAGGAGGTCAGGAATCCTAGTACAATTCCAACTCAATTACACTTAACCATGGATTTTACCCCACTATCAATCTCCCTTATCTTGTCACTACATTGATAAAACCTTTAGAAAGTATTGTACCTTATTAATATTCATTATATAGCCCCTTTAACTCAAAAATTAGTAGGAGGTGTTTTCATAATGTTTCAAAACCATTCATTCTCATGGGAGATTTTTTTGTGTGAACCACTACTAATGAAGCATGGGTCAATGATTTTGACTCAAAAAAATATTTAATTGAACCTTGATAAACATATAATAATTTGAACACTATGAAAATAACTTCTACTTATCAATTGATGAGATAAAGGAGACTATATAATGAATGATTATAAGGTAAAAAAAATATTTATGTTTTTGAAAATTCATTCTCATGAGAAGTGGGTTCATGTGAAACACTACTCATGAAACATGGGTCAATGAGTTTGACTAAAACACCACACAATTTAATCCTACTAAAAATATCATAATTTGATACACTATAAAAATGCCTCATAATTATTAATTGATGAGTGTATAAGAGCAAATTTTCACCCTATGTGCAATTCCCCTTTTTGCCTTTATCCACATTAGAAAACCAAAGTCAGAGGCTTAATTCCACTTAAGCCCACTAATGGCAGTTCACTTGGTGCCTATTTTGTGTGTCAGTGGAGGCGTTTCTGTGGGGGATGCCCACATGGTGCGTAGACGTCCCCACAACACCCTTACATCCCTGGAAGATTCTTGCAGATGAGCCAGCAAAGGCATTACTCTTCTCATTGGTAGTGAAGTTGTAATTCCTCCTTCGGTCGACTGACCCGAATAAGTCAATTTTCTTCCATTCACTCTTCATATTCAACCCTTCAACTTGCATTTCATCTTCTGGAAGAATGCTAAGAGACTCTTCATCACATCAAGCTACCATTCTTTCACTCTCACATTCACTCTCAAGCTCACTTTCACTCACTCCAAGCATCCAAGCATTCCATTGCAGTAAGATCTCCACTCCGTCACTTCAGTAGAGCACGTTTGGGACCACACCATTGCAGTAGAGGCTTGAGTTCCTCTCATTTCTCCCCAAAGTTACCTTGAGTTCTCTTGGTGGAGGTGGTAAGCTTCCCTCTCCTCTCCTCTATCACTTGGTTGAGTAGCATAGTACTATTTTGTAGTGCTTGTATTTTTGTTACTTCTTTATCTCATTTCCTTGGCTATCCGTGGAGGTCGAAACACCTAAATGAGGGTTTGATTGAGGTAGGCCCCTATATAGCCACCCAAAATTTTACCTCTTTTTGTGTGCAAGAGTACGTGCTCTTGGAGGATCAACTTGCGAATGAGTTCATTGGTGAGATTCTCCTCATTTTCATCACTCTTGATTATTTACTTTATAATATTAGAGAGTACTTTGTTTACTTTCTAGTTTCATTCTCTCCTTTTAGTTGAGTAGCTAGGCTGCTAGTCGTTTTGGTGAGTTAAACCTTGTCTTTGCATTTGTTTGACTGTATGGACTACGACACACTTTCAAGATTCTAGCGCACTATCATCCAAAGTCTGCGCTAACTTCCTCAGGCAAAGAGCTCCCTGAGGCATAGAATTTGACCTAAAAACTGACTTTCCTAGCCCTGCATTGAAACCCGGGATTGCAGAGTGATTATAGGGCATCATAACCCTAAACAATACACTTAGTTGAGGTAAGTTAGGGTAGCCTCTAGCATCTTGACCCTCTGTGACTTGGGGTCTCGCACATGGTGGTCACCCCTCTCTTACATTTTTGGTGAACCCGACGTGAAACAACATTTGTTCATCCGTTGGTGTTAAAAACTTCCCTTGGATACTTCGTGGTTGTTGTGACTTTAAGAATTGTAAAATTTTATGAGCATCACAACCTAGTCCACAAATTCTAGACATAACATGAGAAGTGTATGACACCTCCTGATGGATAGGATGGAGGTCTTGCTTGGTCTTTCTATAGGTCTTTTCTTTGGTCCCGCTGTTAGTTTGGCCACTCAGGAACAGTTATCAAGGAATGAGATGGGATTCGCTGACAAAATCGATCATGTCCCCACTCCTCCTGCATCCCCCATTCCATCATCAATGGATGAGCATGAGGTCATTTGGATCCTTGCAGAATATGTGTCCACCCTTATAAAAGGGTTGGGTGACCTCGAAAACCATTTGGAAAGAAATATGAAGATGGCTAGAGCCACTCAGGTTGTTAGTGAGTTAAGACATATGATGAGTAAGGATCAGACATGCATCAAACTTCTAAGTAGTCTCTTTAGTATCGCTGAGGTGTGCACTCCTTCAACCAACTCTAGCTTTGTACGAGGAGTCACCTTTGAATAGCATGAGGGACAATTAGGGGTATCAATGCCTCCCACTTCTGTCTACATGGTCGATGTGGTCCCTTCCATTAGTATCCCTTCCATCCCTAATCAATCAAAAATTGTCAAGGTGAGTAAGGTCCTGTTGGGCTTTAGCTTTACCCCTTCTATCACCTTTGGTGGTGGAGTTTCTGGTGGAATAGGTAGTGAAGGATTTGGTAGTGGCAGTGGATTTGGTAGCGGAGGTGGTACTAGTGGAGGTGGTTCTAGTGGAGGTTATGGTGGTGGTTCCGGTGGGGGCCCTACTAGCAGTGGCAGCTCTAGTAGTGGCTCTGGCGGAAGTCACACCGGTGGTGGTTTTGGAGGTGGACTTGGTGGTGGTTCTAGAGGAGGTTCCTCTAGCCCTCTATCTTCTAATGACCCTATTCTAAATACTTTGCTTTAGAACATGGGTAAGATGTAGCGCTAGTTAGCAAGCCTTTCCTAGGCCTCGGCCTAGCCTATCTTCCAGCCCTTCTTCTAACATAGCCCATTTCTAGTTGCCATCTTGAACAGTCCTTTCCCTCAAGGAATGGAGATCCCTAAATTTGAGAAGTTTGGTGGTAATGGAGATCTCCAGACGCATGTGTCTGCCTTTAATGCCCTCTGTACTGTCTTCTTCCACCATGATGCCTTGATGGCTAAATTTTTCCCCCAATCTCTCAAGGACACAACACTCAAGTTGTATTGTTCCTTTCCTGACAATTCTATTTTCTCATTTGATCAACTTGTAAATCAATTCCTTAGACAATTCCAGGAAAACATCGAGCCAAAGATGACCTTTTCCGATCTCGTCTGATGTAAGCAAGGAGACAATGAAAAGATTATCGACTCCATAGCGCATTACCAAGTGCTTCTCTCACAAATCTCGTATCAGCTACTCAATTTAGACTTACAAAAGGTGTTCATAGGGAACTTCCAAAGGCCTTGGCAAGAGAAGTTCACCCTTATGAAATACCCTTCTTTCGTGCATTTGTGTGTAGCTTTATGAGAGTATTAGCAGACGGTTGCTCAGTTCAGGGGATCCTCCTCACACTCCCATTCTGAGGGAAAGTCCATTATGTCAATCTCTGGGAAAGGAAAAGTTGTTGCGAATGTAGTAGCTGCTATTGATTACAACAACCTCAAACACAACCAGAAATTTACAAAGTTGTCTGAATCTTATACTTCTATCTTGTAAAATTTGTTAAAGGATAAGATCATAACTTTTTCGACCCCTAAGCCTGATAAGGAACCTTACCCTAATTGGTATAATGGGAGCACCTATTGTTAGTACCATCGTGTTAATGGACATGATACCAACTATGTATGTGGTTGTGTCATGAAATACAAGACTGCATTGAGGATGGTAGCATTAG
>VDFB02023523.1:0-14520 GCA_007258455.2 Sequoia sempervirens
CAAACTAAATGTTTAGAGGAAGGGGTGTTTCCTTATGTATATAGAAAAGTTGTCTTTTGGGATGGGTGTTGAAAGTGGAATATGAGAGGAATTATAGGTTTTCTTTTCCAAAATCTATCACTTTGTTATTTGTACATACAACATATTCTTGAACAAGCTTTTGTAGCCATAATATTGAATGGACTGATTTTATGATTTAACTTTGCCATTTACTAACATTGATCTTGCATGTTCTAATTTTGAATAGAAATGCATGTAGTTATGTTAGACACGCACTAGATTCCACCTTGCATGTATTGTTTTCTTTTTCCAAGTATTCCATGCAAGGTCGGGTGTTCTTCGTGTTAGGAAGAATTTCAAGGAAGCATAGCTTTGTGGTTGGGTGGAAAAAGCGGTTGAACCATGTTTTCATCCACCAGTTGCGATGAGCATTGAAGTGGAATTACAAGGAATTCTAACTTATGATTATTGTACATTCTACTACTTTTAATGTAAACTTGTTATGACTAAATAGTGATTATAGCTTGGTCAAACTATGTAACCCAACATTATGACATTTGGGAATGAATATTTCATTACGATGACATGTATTATGATAGAATATAGCTTTTCAATTTGTGTCTTGAAATTATTATTCATAATGTCATAATTGATTTATTTGGCGTTATTTAAGAATGACACATTATAAAGTGTAGCTAATTGAGATTGAGTAGTATGTTGAAGATGAAGTGTGTGAAGTGTGTGTGAAGGACTAATTGTGTGAAAAAAGGAACTGCAACATCAACATATCTTGGATGCTTCTTTGTAGCAATTCATACTCATATTTCTCATTATAATTTTCATGTATCCTACTCTGAGATAGTGTTTCTCGTCAAGTCCTTGTATCTTTCCCTAAGGTTGTACGCCTTAGTCTGCAAGTCCATAGGAAGTGAACCTCAAACAATATTGTAATCTTTGTAAGCAGTGAGCTTCATATATTGTGAGTTAACTCTCACCATGGTTTTTCCCTCATTGATTTTTCCACGTAAAAATCTTGGTGTCCTTATGTGGTGCATGTTTTCTTTATGCTCTTTTTTTTAGTTTTTGATGTGATGTTTGATCTACAAATGGGAATGGTTAAGTTTTAATAAATGTTGAATAACCCGCCCCTTCTCAGCACTACAGTGTGTTCAACAAGAAGTCTATTAGACTAAAATAGTTAAAGGTCTCAAAAAAATGGAAATGTTGGGTTTCAAGGAATGGAGGGAAAACATCTTGCTATAAACCTAATAAAGGCTAAAAATAGGCACAATCACCCCCAACACTTAGAAATTTCTATAGTTTGAGATATTTAGACATGTACAAGTATAATGAATGACAAAACACTACAACAAGAACATTTTTGAATAAGGGGGTCTATTAAACAAATTCTTCGATTGGTTATATAGATGTTGTCCAAAACATGGTTCTATTAAGAAAGGAAGCACTCAACTTAGATAAATTTGCACTTAGTAATATAGGCCTCAACATCACCTAGAATGGGGCAAGACAAAGACATCACATAAAAACTATAGGGACAAAATATAAATTTTTGATCAAATATCAATGAGGAACTCTATAGGTAGCAAAATCAGAATAAAAAAGAATTAGAATAATATTAGAGTCCTTTCACTAATAATGATATATAAGGTAAATGCTCAAAAGGACAAACATCAACAAAGGGGTTCCCTAACTTAATCATAAATTAGAATGGTGTTGCGAGTAATAAATAAGTGGAAACTTTATTAGAGAATGTTTCTTGCCTGGACAAGCAAACCAACTAAGGAACCCATATATTAAGGTTTATCATAATTAAATCTTTAAAGTAACTTCATACAAGAAATTAATCCTCATAAATTAACAAAGCCTTTGGCTGATCATGGAAAAATGTGCACGTGCAAGTGAGTTCATTTCCTCTTCATGAAATCAGCTAAACTAATCATTAGAATTAGGAATTGCAACAATCTTGAAGGTAAAATTTATTTCAATGTGACAATTAACACGTACTCAAAGGTTCTTACCAAGTCTAATAGTTGTTCTAGCGAGTATGTCTAGAAAACTAAAAAAAATTGAGAACTTTTCACTATAATGTTAAAAAATCATTTTTTCCCTCCTTTTCCACACCACTAATTGTCTTGCATTTGGAAAATACCCTATTGTTTCATCTCCCAAGCTAATTTCTCCAACTTTGCATCAATTTACTATGTTTTTGAATGTCATATGTCTCCTACACAAAATGCACATACCATTTTATGACCTTCAATCCAACTACATCCAGGGAGCTTTTTAATTCCTAATCTTTCATCAATCTCCTTACCATTCGCTCACACCACCTACCCACTTCTGCACAGATGCTTGAGAGAAGAACATAAATCATTTTTTTTAAGATTCAAATAAAAAAGTAACATTACTGTAAATACTCCTAGGCCTGCTCATATATGATGAAAGCAAGCAGCAAGAGAACAGATCTACACATCCACCACCTCAGCATCTAACATAATTGCTCTACCCTTTATACTTTAATGGATGTCCATACACTGTTTGAAAGCTGCCATTTTGGCACGGACAGGGAGGATGCCGGCAAAGGTTGCGGAGTCTGGCTTTATACCTGCCAATTGCATTTGTTTGAAAGGCTTCCCTGCAATCATGGCATTTAATGAGACCACATTTTTTTGAGGCATTCGGTCAAACAGTTCGCATACATTGTCTGTGCTTCCACATTTTGCATACATGTCTACCAGGGCAGTTGCAACAACATCATCTCCTCTTTCCTTTATCCTGTAATGGCTGTCCATATCCCGTTTCAAAGCTCCCATTTTAGCATACGCAGGAGGTGCTGGCAAAGATTGCGAAGTCTGGCTTTACACCGCCAGATTACATTTGATTGAAAGTTTCTAGATCATTTTCAGCAAATGCATTTTGTGCATATCCTGCAGTCATACTATTCCACGAGACCACATTTCTTTGAGGCATCTTGCCAACAGTTGGCGCCTTTCCATTGCTTCCATTTTACTACATGTCTACCTAAAGCATTTCTTGATGTAATATCAGAACAATCCTAGTTCGTTATGTTTTAATAGACGTCCACACTCTGTTCCAATGCTCCATTTTCGCACAGCCGCTAGGGAACTGAAATGAAAACCGATGGGGTTGGAGGCCTGTTTTTGAATGTGGTGAAATGGACTGCGGGGAATAATTTGAATGTTTACGGTGAATGGCAACGGCCTGCTAACGGTGAACGGAAACGGCGGGACAGGTTAGTTGGCCCCCACAGCAGCCACCTAAGCGTAGTCAACGTTTAGAGTGTGCTGGTTGGCTGGGCTTAAACAGCAGCACATAAGCTTTCGCTTAGGTGTGAGCCCATTCCTTTCGCTAATGTCTATTCCGTCCAAATAATTTGAATTTGAACACTATTCCCCTGCCCGAAGTAATTTTATGCATGCCAGCAACGAACTCATCGCATAAAATACCCATTCCTTATTGTGTGATGCTTAAGACGTATTGTAATGAAGCAGAATGCCTTGTGAGTATCTAAAATGCCCTGCACATGCCACAAACTAAAAATGCCCAGGCATGGAGGAATGACGTCCCAGACAAGGTTTAAAATTCCTTAGCCATGATTTCAAATGCCTATGAGGGGTAAAAACGCGCTGTGAACAGTTATAACGCCTTGCCAATCTTCCTCATACCCCACCATGGAATTCCAGTGCATACGCATGAAGGGCTTAGTAGTGATAAAAGGAATTTCAACGCAACCTTTGTCAGCATCGCCCCAGCCTATGCGAAAATGGGAGCTTTGGAACAGTAATGACATCCATCACATGATAAACGATGGAAGAATTTTGTCAGATGTTTTAGCTGCAACTGCCCTGGTAGACATGTATGCAAAATGTGTAAGCTTAGACAAGGCACGTAAACTGTTTGACAGAATGACTCCAATAATTGTTCAACAGAATGTCATGGTTGCAGGATGTGCAAACTGTGGAAGCATAGACAAGGCCCCTGAACTGTTTGACAGAATGCCTCAAAGAGATATGTTCTCATGGAACACCCTAATTGCAGGATATCCACAAAGTGGATTGAGGATCTCTTCTTAGATTCATTTTATAATCTGAGATGTTCATTTTATATGTAGTATTCTCAAAAGATACTAAATTATAGATGTAGTTGGCTTACCAGTGCTTTTATTTTTCTTAAGCCTGAAAATACAACCATGCAAGCCATGCACACAAACATGGACATAGATGTTTCAAGGTAGTACAATGTTGGACAAGGTTATACCGTATGCTAGTTGATCCTAATTGAAAGGTAGCCTTGAAATTGTTCTTGGTTGCTCTATTTTTACTTTCCTCATGAATGACACATAGCTAGAAATCAAATAATTATGTTTCAATTTTACGCACTAAAACTCCCATTCGATGGCCTTATTATAGTTTAATGAATTTTATGATTTTTATGCGCAGTATCTATATTATGCTGCTACTAGGACAAGCATCTATTATCACCAACATTTAATCTTAAACTCTAACTTTATTTATTTATTTGGTTCATCTTATTCTATTTAAGATCCTTTAATTTTAAATGTATGTGAACAATGCAATTTTTTCTATACACTTCTCAAAATATGGGATTATTGGATATGTACATATAATAGCTATAATTCAATTAAATGAATATATTTAATCTTTTTATATCTTATTTGTCCTTAAACATATAGATTCGTCAAATAATAATGTGCACTATTTGTTACCTCTACCTTTTTTGGAGTGTAGGATTCACATCAGTTACTTATGTAATGCAATTATGTTTAAATTAGCTTTCAAACCTTTCATATTTTGATAGCAAACTCTATGTGAAAGGGGAATTTTGGAATATATTGATTTGACAAGTTATCTATAATTGCTTGTTTACATTTTTATTCATTATAACTTTATGCTATATTGGTTGAATAGAGCAGAAAAAATGAATTGTTACATTATCAATCTCATTAGAATTATTTTGTTCCCAAGTTATCTTTTCCTTAGAAATATAAGTCAAGTGGGGCTCTATTTGCATACAATAGCAATTTTCATGAGAATAATTATGGATTTAGTACTCCTTAGTTACAAGTGGTTAATGTTGGAAATATATTTGATAATCTTTATTTATTAATTCATATTTTAAAAGATGCAAGTAATGACTTATTCAATTTGTATCTAATAGCATTACTCATGTGGAATTAAATTTAATAGTACCAAATAGATACCAATTGGATGGCTATCAATAGATTATTTTAGTTATCAAAATTTGATTTTAAATACAATTGACTCATTTCCCTTTTGAGATTTATTGAGTATTGTATAGTGGTGATTTATTTTAAACAATAGTTTTATATACCTTTTGATAAGTTAGAAAATAGATAATCATTAAGTTTCATATATGAACTATGGAGCACAGTAGTAAGTCAGAATTCAAATGATTAATAAAAATACCTATACCTTGGTTACTATATAGAACTTTAAGTTTAGGAAATTAGAGTTGGTCTTAACAATCCATTTTTCTAAGTGTAAATCCAATCCTTAGAAAGGATGAAAACTTTGGAAAATATACTTATTGGAAATTTAAACTAATATTTGTGAGCATGAAAGATTTAAGATGAGACATGAAAACTTAAGGAAGACAAGTGTCATAATCCAATCAATATATCACTAAGGATGAAAAATCAATCAAGGACCACATGTGAAGTACACTTAAACCTAACACACAAGGTGAATTAGAATCTAACAAGGTACTTTCCTTATCCATTTATCATCTAATTTGAATCAACGAAGTAGCTATTGTACATCATATGTTTCTTCTTTTTACTTGTTTTCAAATACTATACATTCTAGTGATTACTATTATACCCATTAGGTTAAAGAGGTTGTTGAAAATCTTAAGGCATTCCATTTGAATACATTAGCTATTTCTTATTATTCCACATAGTAAATGAGAAGATTGAGGATATTTATGATTTTTAATGTTAAATGAGGAATCAAGGTAGTTAGTGGTTATGATATTATTTCCTTGATTCCTTGCATCAAGAAGATGTTTTATTTTTGTGTCATCTTGTAATATCGTTTGAAAAATCCTCATCTCTTAATAATTCTTTCAATCTCTTACAATTAACTAAAGTTATTGATAATATTTCTTCTAATCTTGTCTTCTATGACACTATCAAACTAGTTGTGCATAATTTCGTAGATCACTTTAACTATATAAACATCAATGGAATCAATACAAAGGAGTCATTGATCTATATATATGAATTACTAATGACTATGCATTCATGTAGGTCATTTTTGGTGGAAAGGTGAGTAGTTAATGTTATATTTAAATTCTTGTTGATCAATTATCATTTGAATTAATATAGTTATTGTGGGGTTTCTATGTTGGTTATTATTTTGCATGGCTATCAAGATATTGTGCATAGTTAGCAAGTGATACCATTTGCAATCATGGGTTCTAAATTATATTTAGTTATTAAATTTTTAATGATAGTCTTATTTAATACCTTGTATAGAATGCATAGGGTCTCTTATTTATTTTGATTGTAAGTTATTAATAATCGAGTTATTTATTAAAGATAATTTTAAGGTAGATTTATAACTAGTTAAATGAATTCATGTAGAATGCTTCTAACTAGTGGTAAGTTGTTACCTAGTAAAATTACTTCAATTGGATAATTAAGTTTATGATTTATTGATTTGTTGATCATATAGTTATCATGGTTGAAAAAACTAGCTATAGTTAGGCATATTAACCTCATTAGATTTTGTGAATAAAGGAATCTTTAATTGATTGAGTAAATTTCTTAAGAACTCGGTATTAAGTACCCAAGAGAATAAACCAATAACCATTGAAATGAGGTGAAACAAACTTAGGTTATAGGTAAATAAGGAAATATTTACATTTAAAACTCAACATCAAACACCTCCTTAGAGTGTTTGTTTAGTAGGTTTTTAATTAAGTTTTGTCCTTATTTCAATTGAGTGGGTGGTAGTCGACAAAGAACTATCTAGGGAAAATGGACTCTAGAAAGGGTTGTGTACCCACTCATGCAGTTACATGAAACATAGACTAGAAACCAAAACTACATATATACTCCTTGACCTCATTTGGAAGAAGTGTATTTAGGTAGTTTGGTGAATGAACGATGTTTCCAATACATAGGATTACAGGTGTGGGGTTAGGGAGTTTCTAAAGAACAGAGTTTTTAACTTAATAAATTAAGTAAATAATTATCACAAATAAATTAAGTAAATAATTATCACAAGTAAATCATGAGCTAAAATAAATTATTATATACTCAAAAAGAATCTCAGATGGATTCACTTGATCTCACTAAGGCTTTAGGCTAAACTATGAGTCAATATTTCAAGCCTTTATATATTAAATTAAATACCATCGAATGATGGTGACCTTGGTACACTCCCTAGGGAAGTGTGACATTCAAGGAAGTGACTTAGGACTCGAATGGTCTTAATGAGTCTAAGAATCTAGATAAAATGTATACCTAGCTTTATGATTGATTCCTACCTTGTTTTGGTGGATGCCTATCTCAAATAGATAGATGAATTCTTGTTCTACAAGATTAGATGACTAACCCATAAGGGTGGATGTTCATCTCAAATTTTGATGAATACCTATCATGTATAGTACTTGAATATATAAATTAATGAAGAGAAATTTATTAGCTTGAAAGAAAAAATTGTGGTATTTTTTAGATAAATCAATTGGGTAATTACACAAACCAAACCAAAGAGACAATTATGAGGATTATTTTCCCCATTCCTCAAAATAGCTTTGATCATCAATTATAATGCTCCATGTTGGTAGTGTTTATCTCTATCTTTTTTTCTTAATATCCTACATAATAGAAATGAAACTAAATAGAATCAGGAAAATCAGAATTTGTTAAAGGGTTAGGCACAATAACAATAAAAATTCCAATGAAATAACAAAGTACAAAGGAAATAATATGAAAAAAAGGAAGGAATGATATTAAGGTCCTCATCTTCCATGCTTCACCTTTGTTACACTTCCTAGCTTGCAGTAAATAAAAGATGCCCTCAGATTTGTATGAGCAACTATGACAAATGACTAAGCCCTATGCAAGTGTTGAAGGATTTTTATGAAAGAAAATGACCTCACAATGGACTAGAATGACAATAACTGCAAATGACAAAATAACCTAAGTTAAAATCTGAGCATGAGAGAGATAGAAAGCTAAGAGAGAGCCAAATGAGAACAAAATTGCCATTTTATAAAAACTGCAATTTTGAATGTGTGGCTAGGATGAGAAGATGACAAAACCCTAGAATCAAAGATCAAGATTGAATGTTGCTATATGCATTAGGGTTAGGTCAAAATTAGGGCAATGTCAAGAAATGAATGGCCAAGATTGAATTATAAGATAATTCAATCAAGGGTCGAAATTAAATGAGATGTCAGAAAATAAGAATTAATTTGGAAGATAAGGCTGGCACAGACAAAGAGGTTGCTGGAGAAATTAAATAATAAAATTTATTTACTCTAGCTGACCAGTAAATAATTAAATAATAAAGATATTATTTAATTAGAGAGGCATGTGACAAAAGGAATTGTTTTGAATTAAATAATGAATTAATTCAAAATTCAAGAAAGTGGACCAAATTAAATAAATAAAATTTATTTAATTTATGAGAGAAGAGGCTAATGAATAATTAAATAATTAAAATAATTATTTAATTATAGTAGAAAGTGGACAAAAATTAAATAAATAAGAATCTATTTAATTTTAGAAAGAAGGGGACTTAATTAGTGGCGTAATTAAATAAATAAAATTTATTTAATTAATCAAGGGAGAATAAAGATAAAAATGAATTAATTAAATAATTAAAATTATTTAATTAATAGAAGAATTATGACTTTAGAAAATAATTAAATAATTAAAAATTATTTAATTATTAAGAATGAAAGGGGCAATGTTGAATAATCAAGAGTTGCAAGCCTAGGACAATTTTATGTGTCTACACTAGCTGAGTTTTTCATATTATTCTTATTGGTTTTTATCATGTCAACCATCTCTTTCTCCATATCTAGCATCTTAGTATTGATATCCTCTATCTAGGTAGCATTTTGAGAGAAAAGGTAACATTTAGGCTAAAGAGCCTCTTTGTTACCACCTCCATTGGGAAGTCGTAGACTCATCATCTAATTCCAATGCATTGATTACTTCAAAGGTATTATCACACTCATATTTCATGGAGGGTGTTCTCAAGAGTTACCTCCTTGAAATAATTTCTCTTGAAAGCACCCTTCGAGCTTCTTTTATCCTACTAATTACTCCCATACTTACTAGATATTTTAATATCTTTATAATCACCTAGTTGGGTGGTAGATTTATGAACCCCATGGATTCTTTCCTACATGACCCTACCTATATCCTTTATTTTACTAAATTTATTGACTTCCTCTTTATAGTCCTAACAAGGGAATATTTTTAGATCGTCCCTTCATGCTTTCATATTTACCTTTCACAAATTTATTACTGTTAGCCTCACTTCCCAACTTCTTCAACCTAGACACATTTTATCCTTTGACCTAAGAGCTTCATGGTATATATCCTTATGTGAAGGATAAGTATTAGTCTAGACATGGAAAATATACCGACATACTTGATCCTAATTATTAACA
Source organism: Sequoia sempervirens (assembly GCA_007258455.2). NCBI lineage: Eukaryota > Viridiplantae > Streptophyta > Pinopsida > Cupressales > Cupressaceae > Sequoia > Sequoia sempervirens. The sequence continues at coordinate 9,715 of VDFB02023523.1, forward strand.
CCATTTCATCCTAAATCATCCCTCAGCCTAAACATTTAACCAAATACCTTTATTTGATTAAATTCATTAATTTTTCCCTCTTAATTAAATAAATCATTTTATCTAATTAAGTCTTTCTCTCTTGTTAATTAAATAAATCTATCTTGATCTAATTAACCCTATGTCCATATTTAATTAAATAATTCCCTTTATTTGATTAAATCTCTAAGATCTATCTATTAAATTAAATCAGTTAAACCTTATTTAATTTAAACTAACAACCATCCTTTAGTTAAATAAAAATATATTTGTTAACTAAAATTCTAAAATCACATTCTTCTCATCTTTGATTTGACAAACCCATAAATCTAAGTGAGATTTGTCACGTAATCTAATCTCTCAATTTGGAATTAATTAACCCTTGATTAATTTAATTCTAATCTATGTCCCATCCTCTAACTTTTGCCACTTGCACATGAAAATAGATTTAATTCATTTATTAAATCTCTATTTTCTCTCAACATGGCATAATGGAGGAATATTCTCTCAAATTTGAATTCAAATCGAAGTGGACTTTGTCCTTCCAACAAGACATTTACTTCACCTAATAAGTCCTTTTCCTTGAGCCAGTGGCATTTAAGACATTCCTTTTCCCTCTTACATGTCATTTCCACTAATTTAAAAATATCAACTAATTGCATTTATGGGCACATTCATCAAAATGTGCATATCCTTCATCCATTCATCTTTTGACAAGTGGAATTTTTCCATTGGTTGAATGTTAGTCCCACATTGCTCCACTTGGGGCATTTCTTCATCTTACCATTCTATAAATAAGAGGTCTCTTTCCTCATTTCATCATCCATAATTTGAGCAAACTTACTATACTCAAATCCATACTCAAGCATAACACTTCCTCATCCATTTCATCAAATTTTTAGTTAGGTTATGCAGATTTTCATCTTGGAGCACACTTCAATCTTCAACAAAGTAGATCATATCTTCATCTAATCATCAAAGCTTGCATAGGATTTGGGAAAGGGCCAATTTCCACATCAAATTGGCACGAACTCCCCCATAAGATCAAGAGTTTGCATATTCTCAATAGGATTTAATCTATTCCATTGTTTTTACATTGCATTTTTACTTTCATTTCTATTTTGAATATGCTTAAATGGATTTTATGGGGAACTTAGATTCTAACTTGCATTTCAATCTTTTAATGTATGTGTTCTTTGTGTTTTGTAGGTGCTAGGATCTTGGTTCATACATTTGGCACTAGAAGGAGGGCTAACCTAAAGTTTAAATCATTTTTTTTCATCAAAATTCTGTGCTTTTTCTATTTTTGTGTGTCAACAGGAAACTCCACCGCTAACAGACCAACGTTGTAGTTTAGAACCGCTGGTATACCAACGTCCCCATATAGCACTGTTGATTCTTTTTCACATGCTGGAATATTTCTAAATTACAAACTCCACCGCTGGCCAAAATAGCGACGCCATCATACGCTTTGCCCCTACTGCAGAGCGACGTTGACTGGTAAGTGGTGCTATATAGCACCACTGGATATTTTAAACTGCATCACCTTTGCAGGTTCCACCATAGAAGGGAAGTAAAAAGTGGAAGTTAGTTTTATGAAACATGCTTTTTTTCAAATTCTGATCATTTGGATTGTTCTATGATCTCTTGACCTCTATTTTTGCAGATCTAACTAGTTTTCTTGTAGGTTGGCTTGATCAAAGGTGAAGAGGAAAAGAAGTATAATGACATCATTCTTTCATGATACCAAGTGTTTTTGAACACTTTAGCGCTTGTTTAACACTCTTAGAGAACTCACCATTTCTCTTAAGAAATCTTGTTATCTTTCATGCTTAGGACCTATTAGATTTCTTTTGGGCTCTAAAAAGAACATTTCAATTCTTGCTACAAAAGGGCTTAAAATGAACTTTAGGACACAAACTCACTAGATTTTGTTTGAGGCTAAAAATTGAACAAAGAAAAATTTCACATTTCCTTTGGTGCTTAAAAAGAAGTCATTATTGCTTTGTGGGTTTAAAAAGAACATGTGATACTTTGTCTTGTAATTGCTTACTCAAAGTAACACCATAGAAAAGACGTATGCGAGCTTCTCTCGCACCTCACGACGATCTTGAGAATCAAAAGGATTTTTGATGGTCTTAAGTTGGGTAAAGTAATTTCCTCCACACTTCAATTTTTGGGATTAAAATTGAACAAAACTTGCAAGTGTGAGTGAAACCTATCACATGTATTCTCTCTTTGTTTCTCAACAAAGATTGATCAAGTTACAGATATGTTTGCTTGCTTTTGTTTATCTTAGAGGGCCTGCCTTGGGGAAAAAGTACTCACCCAAGGGAATGACTCAACTGATAACACACTAAAGCCAAGTTTATTTCCAGTCAAGATATAAAAGTGGGTATTGGAACAAAGGCCAGTATTACGCGGTTGGTTCCAACAGGAAGGGAAGCAATGGTCTCTTTCCTCGATGGATCAACTCCTATGAATAAAAAGTATGAATTAAAACCCTTGTTGTAGAAAGACCAAAAGTCTCTATCTATTTGTTGGTGCAAGAGCGATTGTTGAAGCAGCCCCACACTTTTATGGTTTTAGTAGAAATGGAAAGTATGTCATGGGATTTTCATGGGTACTGATGCTTGGCTGCCCCGTATAAGTGAGTGTTGTGGAGGGGAGCCAGTGGGGTCAAGCATCTAACCATTTGCTAAAATTAGGCATAGCTGGACTTGTCCAAGTGGGGACTCAAGAAATATAGTCTTTCATAGCCATAGGGTTGTACTTGTTCTTGGTTACAAAACACTTTGCTTGTTTGAAAACATTGGGAGATAAACATTTAACATTATCATCAAAATTTCAAACCCTTTAGGAAGCAAATAAAATTGAACAAATTCATGTGTTATTGCTTTCCCTTGGGATTTTATCCTTAGAGGTTTCTAAACATTTGGATTTATATCTCAATTTTCTTACTAAAGTTAACAATAGGTAACCCTTGCCTTGATTTCATCAAATTTCCACATAATATACTTTGTGGAATGAGAATAAATTGAGACATTGGACATCTAGTTTGAAAAAGCTAATCAAGAATTGTTTGTGGTAAAATGAAGTCATTAAACAAATACTAAAGACAATTGAATCCCACACATGTGTCTCCAATGATTTCATGCAAGATCAAGATCAAGAAACCAAAGGTAAAAGCTCTTAGTCCAAAAGATCACCAAAAGTGTCTCTCAACGCTATATGAATTCAGACGAAGATTGCTTTTTAACTTTTACATAAAAGCTTCAAGAAACAATCCCGGATTGTACTCATTTTATTACTGTCAAAATCCAAATCTTTTTCGATAATTTGAACACCTTGTCTAGAGTAAAGCATGTTCTTCAAAATTGAGGTCTTGTAAACAAGAGTCCTTTTAGGTACACCTAGGATCAAAATCAAAACTCTCATCCATCTTTCAAAGCATCAAACCAAAATCATCTCACCATCAACTTTTGAAAATTTTGAAATCATCCTTCATGCTAGGATTTTTGGCAAATCAAAATAATCAAAATCCTTGAAACAAAATCAAAATCCTTGAATCAAAACATCAAATCATCTTTGGCTAGGTATGTGTAGATGCATCATTTTGCATGTGCTTAGTCAAATTATCAAATCATCTTGTTTAGCTAGGTATATGTAGATGCATCCTTCTTCATATACTTGGTTAAATTACCATCTTGTTTGAATAGGTGTGGGTAGATGCATCCTTCTCCCTACATTTAGTCAAATCATCATCCTTTGAGAAAATCTACCCCCTAGATAAACATCCAACATCTTGGGATCTATTTGTTCATTATCCAAAATCAAAGCAATCCAAAATCAAAATCCAAGAAAATCAAAATCAAAACAACATCCAAAAGTCCTAAAAGTCTAGCATTACCTCAAGATCTTTCAAAATTTCAAACCATCCACATCATCCATCAATCATCCATCTTCACACATTTGGTCCTTAAGAACATCCTAAATTTTCTCTTTTGTACCTTAAGGTTAGATCAATCCAAAGAATTAGAGATTCATCTCCCATATTGTTAATTGATCCCTATTTTATGGTGCAAAGTAGATCTCAACACAAGAGGAACATGGAAGCCAACAAAGAAACATCCACTTCAAGTGACCTAAGCCAAACAAATTCCTAAATGAATCCTATTGGATCGAGCAATCCTTGAACTAACTTCCCTTCATCATCACAAAATCAACAAGAGGAATGCCAAGTGGAGGATCTTACCAATAATCCGTTTGGGATGTCACATGAAGAAATCACCGATTTGGTTCAAAATCCAAAAAATCATAATATTATCAACATCATGATGAGACTCAATCCTTAACTATAGATGCTTGAATTAGCAAAGCAAGGGGCTAAACTCCCCTCTGATTTCGATCTAAGCACTATTGTGGAACCATCTTTTTGGGTCATGCCCCCAATCTCATCCACCATCCCCATTTCATCTACACCCCCATTCCAAAGCATCACTCAAAACATCCCCCAAATTACATCATCTATTACTCCAACACAACCCATTGTTAACAAGGGAAATGCATTTCTCAATGCATTACAAACACACCCCCTTGTGAAAAATTAGGATTTTGATGGAAAAACCATCTTGGGACAACCCGTACCTCAAAATCCATCACATCCATATGTCCCTCTCATCTTTCACGATCCAAATGACCCATCGTCATCATTCTGTGCAACACTCCAAACCTCTCTCCCCATAATCTCGCAAAGTGAGGGTGACATATTTGGACCAGGGGGAATTA
>VDFB02023524.1:0-39992 GCA_007258455.2 Sequoia sempervirens
GTCTTAGTTCACACAGATGGTTATGATCTTTAGCTTTGGAACCAAAATTGAAGAGCTTAGGATTAACGAATGATTCATTGCAATCAAAGAACTTTGTTTGTCAAATGTTGGTTTATTGATAATTTTGATGTCGATTAATTATAAATTGATCAAATAAAATTTGTTGTGGATTCCATTTGTTCTTTAATGGAAATAGGGCCTAATACATTTCTAATTGAGTAAAATTGATTGGAACATATTGTGTTCAAGTAGAATTGAGTATAGTTGAGTTATTTAATGTTGAGTTGAAATTGGAGATTGATTTGTTGATCTAAGTGCTATCTATCAAGGTGTTTTAATTATAGAATATAATGGCAAAACTTAGAGAAAGGAAGGGCTTATTATTTAATGGAAATGTTTTGTTAGTCGAGTAATTTTATTTACAGTATAGGATTGTAAGGCATAGAGTGATTGATTGGTCTTTTCCATTTCAATGATGTTATCTATTAAATGTCTTGGTTTTAGTATATGAAATTTTGAGTATGTGATATATTCCTTGCGTATTTCTTGTTGTGCAAAGAAATGGGTTTGATTGTTTGATAAATGCAAGTCATGTAACTGTGTTTGACTGGGTTTAGGAAACCCGAACATTAGTTTACTTAACTGTCCAGAATGCTTGTAGTGTTTTAACGTTCATCCTCTATGTTGGGAGAATAGAGTCAATGTTGAAGTCTTCCAGTTTGGAGTTCATGTATTTGTTTGGGATTGTGGTACGTGAGTCAATTTTGTTGTGCCTTGGGATTGTGCATGTGTCACCAAGTCGTGTCACTCGGTTTTCACGTTCGGGTTTTGTAATTTGTGCCTCCTTTGGAATAGAAGAGGGTAATATATTTTGTACCTCCTTTGAAAGGAGGGGGTTTCTGTAATTGGTTTCCTCCTATGTTTGGAGTGGGTTTGTTCTTTGCTTTCCTCTAGCGTGTGGAGAGGGTTTTAACCTTGTTTTCCTCCAGTGTTTGGAGTGAGTTTTCTTGTCTTGTGCCTCCTTGGGTTGGAGAGGTCGTGTTATCTGGTCTCCTTTGTGATTATGACCTTGTGTGTTGCCTTAGGAGAGTGGCTTGCAAATGGGCGCCGGCGCACAAAGTGGCACCAGGATAACCCTTTTGCAAGTTGGTTAATTCAGTGAAAACTTAATAAACTTTTAGAAGTTTAGGTTGCATCAAACATTAAATAAGATTAAGTATGCCTCGCTCATGGACCCAAGGGCTTGTTGTAGACTTGGGATGAAACGGGAAGGCCTGGAATGGCAAGATCATCTATCTCGTCTTCACGAGAGGTATTTGGTTCCGCATGAGTAAGCATGGGTGCCGGGAATGCGGTAGAGGCTACCAGGATACCCGTGTAGTGGGGGCCGGGGCCTAGGAAGATTCCCAGAGGATATCCTTTGACGAACTATGCGATGACACTCTTCCTAAGTCAGCAGTTTGTATATGTTTTATGTGACACTCTTGATCTATTCTATAACTGGGAGCAATGTAACCTATGGCAGTTTTGTGTGAGTCGTACCTAGAGTGGTACGTTTGACCGTTCAGTCTTGTGATGTGGTCTTGTATTTATTTTGTTTCAACTTTGTGTGACTCGTGTCTAGTGGTACATGGTCTTGGGTAGGAATTCCTGGTTACTATCTCCTAGCATGGAGGGAGTGGGGCCTTTGGGTTCCACGTGGTTGGGTGGCATGCATCTTATGCCGTTGGTTCTTCTTCATGTTTTGTGTGTTCGTGATTTCCAATTGGAGAGCTCGTGGGAATCAGTTTCTTCTCACGCCTTGTTCTCTCAGTTCTTATTGTATCTTTTACCCCTCATTTGTTTCGAGGTGGAATTTGTAATTGTAATTATGAGTATCGGATTTACCTCATTCGGGGAATGAGTATTGTAATCTTATTGTAATTCATGTAATTGAAATCTTTTGGTATTTCTTATCCTTCTTTGCAAGTTATCTTGTATGGAATGTATGTTGTATCATTTCCTTAAGTGTTTAATGTTTTGGTTTCAGTGGATGTAATCGTTGTTTGGGTTTTAAGTAATCTTTGTCTCATGGCCTTAGAGGTTGTTGGCAATATGTATTCACCTTACATGTTATTTGCACAAAAAAAAAAAAAAATTGGTACGTTTAAGTGGTGAATTGCAACTTCCTCTAGGGTTGCGTGGCGGGGCATTACACATGGTATCAGAGCCTAGGTTTAAACACTGGGAACTCTGGGATTATGTTGGACCCACTATGTTGTAAGTTGTGTAGGTTTATACTCTAGGCACTATGAGCCCATTGTATTGACCTAGTTGTTTTTCTCTGTCGTGTTGTTTTTTCTTTTGGGTTGAATTTCTCTTGTCTGCCCAGAAGTTGTCATTAAGTGGTATAGGTCCAATGGGGCAGGAAACTAGTGGGAAGGATAGGATCCTCGGTGTAGTGCGCAATGCACCGATATCCTTCCTATTGGAAGAATGCATCATGGGCAACTGTGTAGTGTGTGTTTTGGGGTGTGTTATGTGTGTGGTGGAAGACAACCAGTTTTGTTGATCATTTCCACCCTTTGCATGTTTTGTTGGTGAATTCTTTGTGAGAATTGGTTAGGTCACGAACCTACCAAGAATTGTGTTGTGATTGATCCCCCTTTTGATGTACTTTTGTTGTGTAAAGGAGATGACCCTTGAGTGGTTCTTGAGTTGGATTGTAGTGTGTTGTTTGGGTGTGTCCCAAGTACTTGTTGGGGTGAGATAGTCATCGGACCTCTTGCCTTGGGTGCCTTAGTATGGCATTTCTGAGGGTGGAATTTTCCAACCTTGTCTTGTAGTGTGGAGGATCGATGCTCATGTTTTTGGAAGCTCTGTTTGACCTTGAGGGTATCAAGGAGTCCCTTGGGTGTGTATTCCCTTTTTGGAGTTCTGTTGTTCCTCCTCCATGCAAGTATCAGGTGCATGTTGCTTGTGATTTACCCCTTTGTGCAAGTGTTTGCTTGATTGACCCTTGTGCGGTGTTGAAATTGTCTTTTGCATGTAGTATTGAATAGAGAATTATGAAATATGATAATAGGAAATGAACGAATATGTGTAATTATAGAGATTTGCGCATGCTCTCATGTGGTTGATGCATTGCGTGAAAGTGCGTGTGTGGTGATGAAACCATGATTACATTTGTGTCTATGCTCAAACTATAAATATCTTTCCTTCTCTCTCTCTTTCCCTTGGATTAATGATGGTGTTTGTCCTTAAATGTGTGAGGTATGTTGCATCTTATGAGAAATGTTTTTTTTTTTTTTTGTATTCAAGAATGTTTGTTTTATTAGATTGAACCTTGGGTAAAGGACCTAAGTCTCCAAATTGCATTCATAAATTATGGAAAATGTATGGTACGAATAGAGAAATCATTTTGCAGTAAATAAAAGTTTAGAGTGATGAAACTAGTGAAACAACTACAAGTTAAAGATAATTGCATTATAGGTGCATATGTTGTTGGTGAGACCTATAGTCCCCAACTTTATTGTTAAGACTTAAGAGATCATATAGACGTTAAACTATTGTACCTGGATTCAAAACGCAAAAGTTAGACGAACATTAAAATGATAATGTTATATACCTTGCCTTGTGTAAACATTGACATGATATTATATCGGGTGTGGTACTATGATGAATTTTGATGATGTGTATTGGTGCATAAGGCACTATGTATGTTAATCCATGATTGTTTGATTAAAGATTTGATGGTGGGATGCTTCACACGTTGAATGTATGGGTTGATAGTGTGTTAGTTGGCTTTGAGGGAGTTCTATCCCTATTCTTGCTTGTAGGCTTCCAGGAGTAAGCCTAACCCTTGGGGGGGAGGATGTACCACCCCTCCATTTTGGGATATTTGGATTGGCAAGGTTCTTTTATGTCTGATTATGCCCATGATGTGACTGTGAACTTGGCGATTATTTAATTATTAATTGTTTAGTGATGCATATGATTATATTGTAATGTGACGTTTATGTCTGAACATGCTTAGACTTTCGAACTTGAGTACTTGTGATCGTGATTGTTAAACAACGTGGAAGCCATATGTTGATGTGATGTTATCTTATTCTGATGTATCTTAATGACATGTTTTAGAATAATTTAGAAGATATCTGATTAAGTGATGTTTTATGCTATCAATCATATCATTGTTGTTAGATGCCTCAGTTAGAGATACGGTGTTGGTGAAGGGGACGGATTCTATCACTCGCTTACGAGCGCCCTACAATTCTGGGATTTCCCTCTTCATGGTGTGTTTGATCATAATATATGTATATATCTTGCATGTTCGACATGTTCTTTGTTGCAGGTTGCAGGTACACGACATCGACTCCGCCTGGCTTCACAGGCGTGAGCGTGTCCATTTACCAACAGTAATTGATTGGGAGATAGTAGCTAGGTTTTCCGAGCCAAGTCGTCACCCTAGCCATAGCATGTTTGAGGTTGTCGTCGGGGTATGTCATTTTAACTTTGTTAGTTTCCCCTTGAGTGTTTATTTAATTTCAAGTTTAAGGTTTATTAAATGACTTGCGTAGTTTAATTGATGAGTAAATGTGTTTCGTTGCAAGGTTGAGATGTGCTTTATTTTATTGATTTATTTGATGAAATTAATAAAATGATGACTAGGTTATTAATTAATTAGATTAATAGTGGATATAGTCCAAGGATGATTTAATCTATTTAGTTTCAGTAATTATATGCAATTTATCTTGGTTGTCAATTGGATTTAAATTAATTAAATAATTCTTTAGTTACTATGGAATTGATTTATTTGATTAATTAGATTGTGATATAAATTGATTTGGTTATTAATGGATAAATTTGAATAAAGGAATTATATTGTCCTTATTGAATAATTAGATTCAAATTACAAAGGAAAATGGAAATCACTTTTGAGAGTTGATTTAAATGAAAATTATAAATTTTACACAAGAATTATATTTGGAATTAAAAAGTGTTTTTTAAAATTTAAAAGTAGAAAAGCCTTTTAATGAATTAAAAACTAGAAATGGGCTTTGGAAATAAAAGAAATTAGATAGTGGGAATTTTAGGGCTTTTCTTGGAGGAAATTGAATAAAAACCCTACTTTTGAAAAGAAAGGGGGCTCTCAAAATTTGGAGGCTTGCAATTGAAAAAAAATTGGGGGCATGAAATCTTGAAGGAGGGCTTGGAATTCTCCATGGTTAAAAGCTTCCCAAATTTGGAGAAAACACAAGGTACTATCTTTTTCTCTCCTCTCCCTCTTCTCATTTTGCTTGGTTGAAAACTTTAGCTTTAGATTTCTTGAAAGATCCAAAGGAAAAGCTGTCAAATTTGTTAAATCTTTAGTTAGATTTGGTAATAGGAACTTAGAAAGTTTCAAGTGAAGAAATTTAATTTCTTGGTTGTTTTGGTAAAGAAAACCCAGAAAATTCATTGTCTTTTGTTCAAATCTTCCTCCTCAATCTTTCTTAAAAAAAAAAAAAATTGCTAATATAGGTTGTGGGATGATATATTTTGATTATAATTGTCCATTTGTATAATTTTGCATACAATTTTAAGCATATGAGAGATTGTTTTAAAAAAAAAATGACAGTTAAAAAATTTAAAAAAAAAAAAATGGCGTTCTGGTTTTTACCAGACGCAGGGTTTGTATTATTTTATTTTAAGTTATTGGGGTTCGTTTTTTTTGAGTTATGGGCGAAGTTATTTAATGAAAAAAAAAAAGATATAAAATATAATTTTTTATTTTTGTGTGGGGTGGGGAGACTAATCCCCCACCACCACCGCAGCTACTGCCGCCGCCGCCGAGCGCCGGCGCTGTGTGCTCGGCACACAGTCCCGCCGCCCGGGGCGACGGTGACTGTGTGCGAAGCACACAATTCCGCCGCCAATGGCGACAGATGTTGTGTGCTTTGCACACAGCCCCCCCGCCCTGGGTGGCGGAGGGTGGTGGCGGAGCACTCAGCCTGCCGGCCACGGGAGGCAGGGGACGCCGAACTAGGGTTTCGGCCTTGTGGTTAAAAATAAAACAAAAAAACTGAAATCAATAAAGAATTTTGATGTTTATAGTTTTTATGTAAGGTATGAATTTATATGTATATTGGTTTATAATATATAAATATGATATAATATTATAATATCATAATATTATATTAATATATTTATATATTATTAAACTATATATATATATGATTATAATATGTTAATCTAATAAATCATGATTTATGGAAATGTAGGAATGAGAATTCAATTTAAAATTTAAATGATTTATTCTTATGGAAATAAACTAATATTTTATTTAAATTGTTATTTTATTCGGTGTAATAAAAGATGTTTAATGTTAGTTGAAACTTTACAATAATTCATGGGGTTATTATAATTAAAGAAATTGGCATTTTTATAAATGGTTGTAAATTTCAAAAGAAGAGACCTTAAGTTATTATCTACATGTGCATTAAAGACGTATTTTGTTTATGCAAAATAATAAAGAATAAAATATGATTAATCGAAATATATGAATTTATTAGATATGCTCTATCTTAATAGGGTTTTAAATGACGTTTTAATAGAAAATCTTGGAACCCGAAACGATCTTTTAGGGGTACTCTTTTAGATAATAATTGACTGTCGAGAATAGAACTTTCACTAAAATGATTATCACTTTGGTGTGTAATCCATGTGGTATTATAGAGTAGATTATATGACTAACAGAATTGTTAAATCATTAATGCCAATTTGAATTCAAGATTAATTTATTTCATCTAGATGTCTTTTAGCGCAACGTTCTAAGTATAGAGAACATTTGAGAAACTTAGGGTAACGAATGTCTTAGTTCACACAGATGGTTATGATCTTTAGCTTTGGAACCAAAATTGAAGAGCTTAGGATTAACGAATGATTCATTGCAATCAAAGAACTTTGTTGGTCAAATGTTGGTTTATTGATAATTTTGATATCGGTTAATTATAAATTGATCAAGTAAAGTTGTATTATTGGATTAAATTCTTTAATGTCAGCAAGAGGGCCTATGCATTTTCTATTCAGTAAAATTGATTGGAACATATTGTGTTCAAGTAGAATTGAGTATAGTTGAGTTATTTAATGTTGAGTTGAAATTGGAGATTGATTTGTTGATCTAAGTGCTATCTATCAAGGTGTTTTAATTATAGAATATAATGGAAAAACTTAGAGAAAGGAAGGGATTATTATTTAATGGAAATGTTTTGTTAGTCGAGTAATTTTATTTACAGTATAGGATTGTAAGGCATAGAGTGATTGATTGGTCTTTTCCATTTCAATGATGTTATCTATTAAATGTCTTGGTTTTAGTATATGAAATTTCGAGTATGTGATATGTTCCTTGCGTATTTCTTGTTGTGCAAAGAAATGGGTTTGATTGTTTGATAAATGTAAGTCATGTAACTGTGTTTGACTGGGTTTAGGAAACCCGAACATTAGTTTACTTAACTGTCCGGAATGCTTGTAGTGTTTTAACGTTCGTCCTCTATGTTGGGAGAATAGAGTCAATGTTGAAGTATTCTAGTTTGGAGTTCATGTATTTGTTTGGGATTGTGGTACATGAGTCAATTTTGTTGTGCCTTGGGATTGTGCATGTGTCACCAAGTCGTCTCACCCGGTTTTCACGTTCGGGTTTTGTAATTTGTGCCTCCTTTGGAATAGAAGAGGGTAATATATTTTGTACCTCCTTTGAAAGGAGGGGGTTTCTGTAATTGGTTTCCTCCTATGTTTGGAGTGGTTTTGTTCTTTGCTTTCCTCTAGCATGTGGAGAGGGTTTTAACCTTGTTTTCCTCCAGTGTTTGGAGTGATTTTTCTTGTCTTGTGCCTCCTTGGGTTGGAGAGGTCGTGTTATCTGGTCTCCTTTGTGATTATGACCTTGTGTGTTGCCTTAGGAGAGTGGCTTGCAAATGCGCGCCGGTGCACAAAGTGGCACCAGGATAACCCTTTTGCAAGTTGGTTAATTCAGTGATAACTTAATAAACTTTTAGAAGTTTAGGTTGCATCAAACATTAAATAAGATTAAGTATGCCTCGCTCATGGACCCAAGGGCTTGTTGTAGACTTGGGATGAGACGGGAAGGCCTGGAATGGAAAGATCATCTATCTCGTCTTCACGAGAGGTATTTGGTTCCGCATGAGTAAGCATGGGTGTCGGGAATGCGGTAGAGGCTACCAAGATACCCGTGTAGTGGGGGTCGGGGCCTAGGAAGATTCCCAGAGGATATCCCTTGACGAACTATGCGATGACACTCTTCCTAAGTCAGCAGTTTGTATATGTTTTATGTGACACTCTTGATCTATTCTATAACTGGGAGCAATGTAACCTATGGCAGTTTTGTGTGAGTCATACCTAGAGTGGTACGTTTGACCGTTCAGTCTTGTGATGTGGTCTTGTATTTATTTTGTTTCAGCTTTGTGTGACTCGTGTCTAGTGGTACATGGTCTTGGGTAGGAATTCCTGGTTACTATCTCCTAGCACGGAGGGAGTGGGGCCTTTGGGTTCCATGTGGTCGGGTGGCGTGCATCTTATGCCGTTGGTTCTTCTTCATGTTCATGTGTTCGTGATTTCCAATTGGAGAGCTCGTGGGAATCAGTTTCTTCTCACGCCTTGTTCTCTCAGTTCTTATTGTATCTTTTACCCCTCATTTGTTTCAAGGTGGAATTTGTAATTTTAATTATGAGTATCGGATTTACCTCATTCGGGGAATGAGTATTGTAATCTTATTGTAATTCATGTAATTGAAATCTTTTGGTATTTCTTATCCTTCTTTGCAAGTTATCTTGTATGGAATGTATGTTGTATCATTTCCTTAATTGTTTAATGTTTTGGTTTCAGTGGATGTAATCATTGTTTGGGTTTTAAGTAATCTTTGTCTCGTGGCCTTAGAGGTTGTTGGCAATATGTATTCACCTTACATGTTATTTGCACAAAAAAAAAAAAATTGGTACGTTTAAGTGGTGAATTGCATCTTCCTCTAGGGTTGTGTGGCGGGGCATTACATTTCTAAACACAGTTCAAAGGCACACAAAATGCTCTAAATATACTTGTTTAAGAAGGAAAGGAGAGAAATCGCAATGTTAGTATAAAGCACCATGGCAGCAGCAACTTACCTCTACATTGACATTTGATGTTGACTCTAACAAATCCTACAAACCAACAAGAAATGATGATCACCTAAATTTTCACAACCCAGCTATACTTGCAATTTGGTGTGCCAACGTTGACTACCAGCCAATTGTTTCTAGGAAAATTGTTTTGAATTATATTTCTAATTATGTAGCTAAATTTGAGAAAAAATCAAAAAATTATCTAGATATGTTGTAAAGAGTTGCAAATACAAATATAGTTGAGGATAGAGCACTGGTTGCATATGACCAAAAATTCATGATGAATATGCTTTTGGAACATTACATCTCTACGTAGGAAACATGTCATATGTTATAGAAATTGCCTCTTCTTACTTCAAGCTGATGATACATTCGCTTGAATGTTGGAAAAAAGACATGGTTTCGTATAAACAAGGATGATACTGATGAAGAGTTTCCAAAAAACTATATTCATTGCTTTATGCAAAGGCCTCCAGAGTTAGCTGCTTTATCCCTTATTGACTTAGTCAGCCTATATACACACTCACAACAACGCAAAAAGGATAAATGGAAACTAAGGTTCCAGCCTGTAGTTGTCCTTGTTTACCCGTTATTCAAGATTGCTCCTATTAAAGATACAAAGATATTTGACAGATTTTGTTGGACTGAACTTATGCTATACAAGCCTTTCTAAAGCATACAAATAGATATAGGTCTTTGGATAGAAGAGATAATAGAAAATTGGAAACTTTTTAAAATGGCTCGTTATCATCCTTAGCATGTTAATAGAGTTCCAATTACATCCACAATTGAAGAAAAAGATGATACTGATACTGATGAGTTCAACCATCGTCCTTCTATGGATGAATATGAATGGGAAGTTTTCTCTTGGCTTGGTGCTACTACTCACTTTAGTATAAATCAGGTTCAGCTATTGGGTAGGCAGGATTTTGATATGAACCATCCATGGAATGCAAACCATGTTCCTGAAGAACTCCATAATATTTCTTTGCAGTTCATCTCATCAGCGAAAGCACAACGTGAGCAAGCTATGGTTCAATCCTTGCTTGTAGACATGTCAACCCATCAACTTTCATCGAAGCACCAATTAGCCCTTCAAATAATCCAAACCCACCATATGCAACCTTCACCCAAAGCCCCTCTCTGCATGACTATTCAAGGGACAGTTGGTACTGGAAAATCCTTCATGATAAATTGTATTTGACAAAAAATGAACACCTCTTTTGCTAGACCCAATAGTTGCTTGCTCACATTGGCTCCTACAGGTGTCGCTACGTACAACATATGTGCCTCTACAATCCATACAACACTTTGAATTCCCATAAAGGATATGAATCCTTTGCAAGGGTAGCAATTGACATTATTCCAAGAACAATTTAAGTATATTGAGTACATATTGATCGATGAAATGAGTTTTGTAGGTCCAAAGTTGCTACTAAAAATAGTTTGTCGATTATGCCAAGCATTCCCAGATAAGTAGATAGAGCCATTTGGTGGTGTTTCTATGATCCTTGTTGGTGATCTTGCTCAATTTCCACCTGTCATGGATACACCTATTTATGCTTCATCCTCATTGGTTGTAGCCTTGTGGCACACTTTCATGGTCTCAATAACCCTAGACACTATCTTTCACCAAAAAGGAGATAGCCCTTCGCAACAAAAGTTTCAAGAAATCCTTCTTCATATAAGAAATGTTGAGGCTCTCCATGATGATTAGGAAGAGCTTATGAAACAAACAAATAAAATGCTCTTAGCCATAGAAAGAGAACAATTTGATGTTGCTACACATTTTTTTATGACAAATGACTTGGTCACATTCTACAACAAAAAAATGATCAAACAGTTAAATCTACCAATAGCCATTAGCATTGCTCAGATGGCTCAGCAACATGCATCTGATCATGGAGATGATGACCAACTTCTCCCAGAGTTGATACTTTGTATTAGTGAATAGGTGATGCTAACAAAAAATTTGTGTATTCAAGTTGGCCTCGTCAATGGATCCCTTGGTGTTGCTACGGCTGTTGTGTACAGTCCACATTCTAAACCGCCAAACCCACCTAACTATGTTGTTGTTTACTTCCAAAATTACATTTGCCCACCATGGGACCTAGAACATCTGAGAGACATCCTCATCCTAGCTATAAGTCGGGTGAGTCGAACTCAAATTCCACTCATTATGGCATGGGGAATCACAATGCATAAAGCACATGGCTTAACATTGGATAGAGCAACAATAAACATAGGTACCAAAGAGAGGCAAGGGTTGACTTTTACAACTATTTCACATGTAAAATCAATTGAAAGACTTTTTATTGATCCACCTTTCTCATTTGAGAGATACTCTAGGCTTGGCACCAACAAGTACACTGCTCCTCGCCACATCAAAGAAACACGCCTCGAGCAATTGTAGGCCTTGCCAAGTGCTTAAGGTTCCACCTGGTAGGCCAACTTACAAAAAAGGCTCCAGGATAATTATTCTTGCATCTACCTCTGTCTGTGTGCCATCACCTCCTCAAACATTTTCTAACTTGTATCTTTAAAAACCATACCAAGTGATATTTTTTGTAAAATGGGTATAATTCCAAAGATGCACAAAGATACCACGCACAAATAACTAGAGGCCACAACTTGTACAACCCAATTCCATGTTTTGATGATTCTATTCTATTAAACTATTGGCTTCTTGGTCTAAGATTTCGTTGTGTGATGCTTTTACTATATGGCATTCAAACCAATACACTCTTTTGTATATTCCATTTGCCCATCTTTGTTTAAGTGTTTTAAAATTCCATGAAGTCAACTATTTATTGGCATACCTAGAATTCTCTTCCAACTAATTTTAACATACAGTGGTGTAAACATACAGTTACAGTTCTTACACATTAATAGATATGAAAATACAAACAACTTCAACTATCTAAGATGCACAAAGATTGGAACAAACAATAACTAGAAAAAAAAAGTTCTATAAGTAGGTATGTGTGGGATCATCATGGAAAAATTAGGCCCTTAAGTGGCAAAAAAATTAGAAAAATTAGAGTTAGGCAACTTGACATAAAAATTTGAATAAGTTATCTATATTATTTTAAAAATATGTAAGAATAGAATCTATATAAAATTGAATGTAATTTATAAACTACTAAGTTTATTTTAATATATATATATATATATATATTTGGTGAAAATTTGAAATTTCAATGCAGTAGTACTTAAATTTCAGGGAAAAAATAAGAAGTAGGTGTCTATCTGACCACCCTAACCACAATAAAATGATAATATTTTTTTATAAGATTTTGGACATAAGTAGAGGACTGATGTTCGTACGTGACGCATATTTTTTTGTAATTTTTTTCCAAGTAAATAATTAATTATGAATTTCTTCTTACAACTTTTAGAAAACATGAAAATTTGTATGTATGACCACCTTAACTTGGTCAAAACTTCATGAAATTCAATTTTTCTTTTTTCAATCCTATATTATACAAAGCATAGAATGTGATGCATGTTTTGGATTCCAAAAATGTGATACCGTTTGAAAGCTATAGATTTTTTTCAATCAACCTATCAATCAAGACTTTAGTCGTAATTCAAATAGAAAATGAATAATAATTATTTATTAAATTCAAAGTAAACCATAATTTATATTGATGGAAAGTTGAGAATATCCTTTAAAAACCCTTTTCATTTCATCAATTTTGGGTAAAAAAAATCGTAAGCCACATACCCTACAAATACCCATCATATCACCACTTTTTGGCCCATCATGATCCTACACATACCAAAGTAAATAACATCTTTGCAACATTCCAATATATTAAGCTATATGTGCACATGTTGTAGATACATTCTCAAAAAAAATGTCTTTCATTTGATTAATAAGTATAAAATCCTCCAACGATGTTGTGTTTTCTATTCTAACAGCCTATATACGTTGACTTCTCACATTCCTCCTCCGTGCTTTCCTTCCAAAAATTTAAATGTCTTCCTGATATCTTTTCTATTAGCTTTATTTGATTCAAATTACTACAAATGTTTGTCTATAAAATTATTTTCCCATCATTTCCCTGTTTCATTGTTCATATATACTACATTCATAAATATATAGTGTTGTGTACGTTGATTTTATTTTCTGTGATACATGATAAAATTCCATGTTGCTTGTCATGGCTTGCTCAAGTATGTCCACAATGACCATGGACTTTATTGGCTTTGTGGTTTCCTCATCCTGCCCAACTCAACAGACACAAAATGGTAGGTGTTTGCTCATATGTTAGTTGATAATATTCATTGTTCTAATATAATGATATCAACTATTTTGGCTGCCTTTTGAAATGAAAAACTCTGGTGTTTGTTTCATAGCAGACCTATCAAAGAAACTGATATGCACCTCCCTTGCGTGCCGGTTTGGAGAGCTCCACAGCTTCCCTCATCTGCAGCCTATGAGTTTCTTTGTAGTTGTATGATGTTGCGCTCAATACAAAGATATATCAACAAGCAAAAATGCAACCCATGTATTCAACAATTGGTGTTGGAAAGACACCCACAACTCTAATTGTAAACAAGGTTTGTTTTACATATTTATATTTTCTTGTTTTATACATTCAATTTTCCCCTCCGTCCATGGCTACATACCCTCTATATATTTGTTGGTTTATATAAACAATCATGCACATATTTATACATGTACTTGACTACAATAATTGTAGTTTGTTATTTAGATTAGATTTTCCCATGGTCCTATACTTGCCTCTTATGCAAATCCCAATGGGAACTTGAAGCAAGTAGCTGATAGGCAAATGCGAACTATTGCATCAATTGCTTCTTTTGTATTCTTATGTTTGATGATATTATGTTTCCCTTATCTCTTTCAACCTCCCTCTATTTTGTATTAATATTTTTCATGTTATTCTCTTTTTGTTATATCTTAAATCCCACATTAAACATATTAATACAAGATAAGTAATTTGCATAAGAATTGAGTTGTGAATTAAAAATTCAACTTATACTCTTTCTTAGTCAACTTAAATGAATAAAGAAATTCTAAAAGAGCTATTAGAATAATACTTCATAGCCAGAAAACTACTCTTAATATGGAATTGCTCCTATGTTAATGGCTATAACATGAAAAGTACACAAAGATACCTACAAACAACAAACAAACAGTGGGGCACACACTATCGTTGTCCATATTTCCTAGCAATAGCAACAACATTTAACTGTAATTTCTCAATAAAGGTTGAAGATTTTTATATGCATGGAAAGGTGACACATATGTAGACACATATATACACTTCGTGCATCTTTGGCGTTATGCACATTTTATACAATTAGCCCCTTTGAATCCCTCTAATTGATTTCACTTCAAATCCTTACAAAGAGGACATTGTAGATTGTGAATGGCTACGTAATTTATTCTTCCCTTTGCCTATATAGATTTGCAAATTCATTGAGTTGCCATGGTTTTCATTTTACTTTTATTCCCACCTTCTTTGTAGTGTGCTAACAAATAGAGGAATTTTGTATAACATCAGTTGCATTATTTTTCATTGAGTATTATAGAAAAATGGGGAAATTGTAACAAAACTATTAGTAAAACATACATACATATATTTATCCATACATACATATATATACAGGTGCAAGTAGACATGCATTGATCTTTTGAAAGACTTCAAAATATATTTTCCTTAACCATTCTATCCATGTGTTGTGATGATATGCATTTTCCTTCATTGCACTTGTTTGTCTTATTCTAATACCTCTTTTACAATTTCTCTATTACTCTATAGTATTTAGTACGAGGCAACGCATGTGGAGTTTTTAATGAAGTTTGTGGGGTTATACTCTTTTTTACATGGGTGTTTTGCATAGATGATTAATTTATTGTTAATGTCATCTTGTTATATGTTTTTCAACAGGGCTTCCATCAACCCAACCATGAATAGGATTTACCATCTAATAGCTCTTTTATAATTCGTGATTTTAAAAAAATAAATAGGACTTGTCCAAGGCTTTTACTAATAGCCTGGAGCTTACCTCTTAAACAAAGGATATGCCTAAATCTTCCTCATTGGTCAATAGACACAAATAACCAAAACCATTAACCAATGATGAACAAATTACTAACCCTCAACATATTTTCTAAGGAAAGAAAACACATTTAATTGCAATTCCTCCATCCATACAAAATGATAATCTCTTTCAAATCTCCACAATGGGTATAATGGCAAAGATATAAACATTTGACAAGAACAAATAGAAAATAAATTAACCATCTATGCAAACTACTCATCTAGGAGTATACATATATATATAGATGCATGTGCACACACACACACACACACACACACACATACACATAGATATATATATATATATATATATATATATATATATATATATATATGTATGTATGTATGTATGTATGTATGTATGTATGTATGTATGTATGTATGTATGTATGTATGTATGTATGTATATTGGATTACATGTATATCTACAAGGATATATACATGTATATGTATACCGGGTACTTTGCATTAATGATTAATTTATTGTTCATGCCTTTTGGTCTCTTCTTATTGTTCTTTTTGATAGCAAGTTGGAGGGTTTTAACACTCATGTGTTGCAAAATGTGTGAGGAAGTATATTGATTAAATTGCATTGTCGAAAGACCCATTGAATCTATTGAACTTTATATCTTTAGCCGATACATAGTTTTTTTGAAGTTTCTATTTGCTAAGAACAGACCTATGACAATGCAACTGAATAAACCTATTTTCTTACATATTTTGAACCAAATATTCATAATACCAGAAGGCCTATTCTCACAATTCAACTGAATTAAAAATATTTTCTTGCATATTCTGGTGTATACTTCCCCACATTGCTACATTCTCTGCTATGCACGTCTTTTGAATGTTCTAATTCATTTAAGTGGAAATCCTTAGAAATAGGCTGCTATAGATTGTTAATTTCTACATAAGTTATTCTTGTGTTTGCATATATATATTTGCACATTGATTGAACTGCTTCTTTGTACCATCCTAACAAATAGAGTAACTGTATATGCTAAGTGTTTGCTCACCCAAGGCCTAATGCATTCTATGGTTGTTGTACTATGGCGGTGGACAAAGTAAATGTGGTTGGTCGAAGTAAATGCAACATTGAATGAATTTTGATATTTTAAATTTTGATTAAAAAATAATAATTTCTAAATTTTTAATTTGAAAGATAATAAATCAACGAAGAATGTATTTAAGAATGTCATAATTAATTAACTCATTGCAACTCTAATTGAACCGTAAACTAATTAACACCAAACCCTAATTGAACTCTAACCCTAATTGGAACCCTTATTCTAACCCCAAGCTTTATCTGAGATAACCCTAACCTTAATTTAATTCTAACCCGAAACTTTGTCCTAGAATTCTAGCTCTAACTCTAACCATAAACCTAAGTAAACCCTAACCCTAATCCTAATTAAAAGTTCAATCCTAACTATAATACTAATTTTAACACTAATCATAATTATAATCCAAACCTTAGTTGACCACCTTAACCCTAATCCTAATTGAAATCTAACCCTAACTATAACACTATTTCAAACTCTAATCATAATTATAACCTTAACCCTATATTTGAACACCATAAGCCTAACCCTAACTATAGTTTTCCCTAATTGAACCCTAACCCTAATTGGACATAAAACTTAGTCACCCAAAAATCACTTTGACTTAGTCACTCTGATTTTTTTAACAATAGTAGAAGATAATTCCAATTGACAAGTAGCCTCAAGAAAGATCTTTAGAATATCTTCTTGTTCTATCAATATTACCAATAAAGAAAATACCACTTTGACTTAGTCACTCCCAACACCTACTTCCTAAATGGTCACTACGATGCACAAATATTAAATTCAACATAGATAAATAATAAATTACACATAGGTAAACATGCCACACACATCATATTTTACATAAATAAAAATTTGTTTAATTTATTTAAATGAAACATATATCTAATACAAATAAAATTAACATGATGAAATCTTCTTGTATTAGTAAAATTAAAATAACAACTTTATTTTATATATTAATCAAATTCATTTAAATTTATTTATTAAAAATAAAATTAACATATTTACAAATTTTGGAGTTAATAAA
The DNA here is from genome assembly GCA_007258455.2 of Sequoia sempervirens. NCBI lineage: Eukaryota > Viridiplantae > Streptophyta > Pinopsida > Cupressales > Cupressaceae > Sequoia > Sequoia sempervirens. Next base: position 17,300 of record VDFB02023524.1, read on the forward strand.
TTTATAAGTTATTATTATTTAGATGAATAATAATTTCATCTAACAACTCTAAGTCCTAAAACCCCAAAGGGTTACGGTTCTTAGATAAAGCTTGGGGTTAGAATTAAATTAAGGTTAGGGTTACAACTCAACTAGGGTAAGGGTTAGAGTTAGGATTCTAAGATAGAACTTGTGATTAGAATTAAGGTGAAGCTTTAGGGTTCAATTAGGTTTTGGGTTATAAATTTGAAAATAATTGAAATAAGGAATTATTTTATAACATATATCTATACATGTACTAATTTAAATAGCATTCTAACATAAAAAAATAAAAAGAAATAATTTGTGATAACTCTCCGTGTATTTTATATATATTATTAATTAATATATGTATGCTAGTTTATTTCACAAGCTCTTAATAATATATTATAGTTATTTTAAATACATCAACATCTCAAAATTTAATATTATGGCTATCTTAAACACATCCATCTAAAGAGATGACAAACTTAAAATAATGTAAAACTAGAAAAAAACATTAAGATAAACACTTTTATACTCTACAATTAATTAAAGAATACATTTATTAATAATTTGTTGTATTTATGTTTGATAAATATTTTTTTTTATTAATTTAATAAAACAAAAATATATTAAATTTTATATAATTTATATATATATAAATCTATATAATATTATCTATTTATATTTAACATTTCTAAGTTATTAACATTTCTAATCTTAAAGATTGTTAAATTAATATTATCAAATTATTAATCACCTAGAAATGTTAAATATCTTAATGTCAAATAATAATTTTTTGTTTGTAAAATTTAATATAGATAGAAATGTTAATAACAAAAAAAATTAAATTTAAAAAAATAAAAGATTAAAAACAAAATCTATTAAAGCTTCAGCCGTAACTTATATGTTTTTAATATTATAATATTTGTTTAACTTAGTTAAAAGTTTTATAAGCATTTTTATTAAATTTCTTATTAATTTTTTTAAAACTCTTAAGTCAATTTCATTAACTAAAATCAATAATCATTAAATTTTAAAGTCTATTTTTATCATTCAAAATTGTAAATATATATCATCTAAAATTGTGAATGTAAATTTTAAAGTCTATTTTAAAAAAATTTGACTATGTTTTTTTAATCAACATTTGTGATTACTCAATAATCTATCATAAGAAACACAAAAGATTTTCCACAATAAAAAAATAAATTTTTAAAAACAAAAGATAGAAATGTAAATATTATTTTTTGTTTTTAAAATTTAATATAAATTGTAATGCCCCCGCCGCGCAACCCTAGGGGAAGTTGCAACTACAACCAATTTCACTACAATTTTTTTTTATAACAATTACAAGTATGATAACAACACAATGCCAACAATCCCCTAAGGTTGCGAGACAAAGATTAAATAATCCAAAGTTTAAAACAACATACATGAAATGAAATATGACAATATTCACTTAATCTAATGTAAGCACATACATTCCATACATGAGATTTCCATTTAGACCATGAGATCCCTCTCAGTTCCAAGACAAAAGTGATATAATTACATTTACATCTCTCATTCCCAGAATGAGGCAAATCAATGACATAATTGTTTATTACAATTCCCACCTCGATAAAATGAGGGGTAAATAAAATACAAAGCACTAACATAATTGAAACCAAGGTAGCAATTGAAATCTCACGAGCTCTCCAACATGAAAGTCTCAACCACAAAAGATAATGCCGACACAACGGAGTATAGTGCACGTTCCACCCAACCATGTGATACCCGAAGGCTCACCCCCATGCTAGGAGATAGTAACAAGGGTTTCAGATCAAAACCAGCAACCTATAAACATGGCAACACGACTCAACTAGAAAATGATAGGAACCTGACAACTCATGACATAACGGTAACAATGCTTCCAGATTCTAAATACATGAACACACCACGATTACAAACATAATGCTGACTTAGGAGAAGTGTCATCACAATGTCGCATGGGATATCCTGGCAAGTCTTCCTAGGTCCCGGCCCCCTTCTCGGGATATCCTGGTAACCTCTAACGACTTCCGGCCCCACATGCTAACCAAAGCGGGATCAATTATCTTTCGAAGGGACAAGATAACGATCTTGCCATTCCAGGCCTTCTCGTCTCATCCCAAGTCTATACAAGCACTTGCGTCCATGAGCGAGGCAAAATTAATCTTTTTAAATGAAAGTACCACCTATGCTAATTAATTGATTTAAGTTTTCACTAAATTAACCCACTTACATTGAGATCTCCTGGCACCACTTTGTGTGTCGGCCCTCAATGCAAGCCACTTCTCTAAGACAACACGTGGGACTAAGCCACCACCTAAGGTACTCAAGTACAATCTCAGAATGATGAATCCCTAACCACGACATGAAATCAACCTATCCCGACCAAGATGACAGGGTTTGACTGGACACAGTCTGTGCACTAGCCAGGGTAAGCTAGGGATGATCACATAACAACCACCCAAACATATAAAAGAAAGTCCTATCAGGAAGACCTACATATCACTGACTAGGTTGTCCCACACCAATAAGAAGCATCATAAGCAGTATAAAATAAACTACTTTAGGATTTCGTAAATCCAATTCACTCAACGCATTGGCGCATTACCCAAATTAAATCATATCAATTCAAATACAATTACGCGAGTGGTCTAGTGTATTGCAATTATTTTCACAATCTACGCTTGATCATTTAATCATAATGCAAAATACTCATTACGAACTAACTTCCTATACATTACCAAGAATAACTTGAGGATGCCACACAATTATCATTTTATTTATATATATAAACAAAAACATATATCTACAATACGTATCCTTGACAAATATATTTTACTACGCATCCCATATATATAATTGACACTTAACTATTTACTCTAATATATAATTTCCGAAATAAAACATATTGCATTATTTAAAATATAATAAAAATATATTTCAACATATATACATATATTAAAATTACATATATATATATATGATTCATACATATGAAATATATTAATTATATATTTAAATAATAATTTATTGCATTTTTTTATTTTTATTTTTAAAAAAAAACATTGAAATTCCAATTATTTATATATATATATATTAAATGTGACATAAATATATATATATATATAATATATTATATATAATATAATATAAAATACATATATTACATTTAATATAATATATAAAAAAATATATATAAAAGAAAACATATAAAAAAGAAAACCCACGAGTAAGATTAAAGACGCTAGGGTTTAACCCTAACGCCGCCGCCCAGGAACCGCGGCAAGGGAGACGCAGGTCTCCCCTGCAGCCGCGGCTCCCTGCACAGGGGGCGACGCTGCCAGGGAAGGCAGCGGTGCTGCCTTATCTAGCGGCGCCTCCCTCCATGGGGGGTGACGCCATGGACGGCGCGCGGCTGCCCACCTGGGGTTCGTCCCCAACAAAACATGAAAAAAATAAACATCGACTGTATAATAACATTTCATTTTTTTATTTTTATTTTTTTAAGAATAAAAAGAAACACAGACCACAACAATTGACATTTCCAGAATGAATTTTATACAGGCTTTGAAAATAACAAAGCAGTATATGCATAAATATGCATATATATATATATGCTAAAAAAATATATAAAAACACAGTCAAAATAATGACTGTAAAATTAATTTTCTTAATGCCCAGATTGGGAAAACTCACAGTTTGAAAAAAAGAAGGAAACTTCCCATTGAAATTTCACAATTTATACAATAATCCCCTAATTTCATCCAAATTAAAATAGAAATTTCTCAACAAACTAAGTTTTTAACAAAACCCATTAAAAAATACAATTTGATTCAAAAAAAAATTCCATGTTGGTATGAAGAATTTTTTTCTGTTTCAACTTGTTTTCTAAAAACAATTGTAAAATTCTACACTTTCAAATTTGAATTAAGAATTTGTGATGGGTTTAAAATCTTGATGTTTGAATTATCCAAAATCCACATTTTAACCATTTACAAGCAAGATTTTTGAAATGAAACTTGCATAGAGAAGGAAAAAAAAAAAGAAAACCTTTTGTTTTCTCCTAGTTTTTGAAGGATCCTTTAATGGAGATTGTGCTCTTCCCAATCCTTTCCACCACCAAGCTTTTCCAAAGTCCTCCTCAACAATTCTCTTCCAAAATTTCTTCAAGTTTTGTATTTTTTCCTCTCTCTCAATTTTTCCAATTTTTCAAAAAAAGATAATTAAAAAAAAACCATGCATTTTCCTTATGGCCTCCAAAAAAAAGTCAAACCCCTAATTTGGCCACCCACCAAAGTTATTGTAAACTTAGATATTTTTGATATTTCATTTTTTTGAAAACAATAAAACAATCCTATTTTCTTTTTTTAAATGCATAAGCCCATGTAAATTCAAATTTCATTTACTCCACCATGCTAGCTAAATTTATTTTGTTACCCAAAATTTAATCCAACTATTGCATTTAAAAATAAATCATTTAAAATTTTATTTTCTTACTTTAGGATTGCAATACAACTTCAAATTATATATATTTTCTTTTGTCTCATCATCTAACAATGCTAACATCTTTGGACTAATTTACTTACTCCACAATAGTTCTAATTCACGGTTAGATTAGTCATCAATTACATTAAATCAACTAATAAATCAATGAGCACTCTATTATGCATTTTTGGCAATAAAATTAAATAAGGCAATGTCGTTTCACAAGGAAATTTAAATCATGCATGCAAAGGGAGACAAGATGACAAGACCAACAGCTTAACCTAGCTGACCACCCGACGACCCACTAGGCTAGGGTGATGACACGACACAGAAACCCAAGCTACTATCTCCCAATCATCTCCATTGAATAAGGGACATGCTCAGACCTGTGAAGTCAGGTGGAGTCAATGTCCGGTACCTGCATCCTGCACACAACCCGAGTGTCGAACATGCATTCATATATATATATATATAAACATCAAAACACACCGTGAAGAGGAAGTCGCAGAAACACAGGGCACTCGCGTGCGAGTGATGTGATCCCATCCCCTTCACCAATACAATATCGCTAACTGACATCTCTAATCATTAATTGCAAAATCAAACATAAAGCATCAATAATTCACATACATGATAATTTAATCCATAACATGAAATAATAACATCAACTGATAAAAGTACCATCGCATCAAAACATAATGTTTACATCGCTTAATAATTAGTGATCAAAAGTAACCAAGTTATAACCCACGTGCCAACAAAGCAAAATATACATAACGAACACTGCTTGATCAAAATAACAAAATGAAGGGGTGTTACATAAATAAAAATGTTAATTCTATGTATATAAAAATTATAATAAATAATATAAATAAAAATATTAATAAAAATTAAAAAAAATTTAAAAATTAAAAATTAAAAAAAAAACTGTAAAAGTTTCCAGCCCCATAACTTATATAATTTTAATATTATATATTACAAAGATGGGCGGCCGCACAAACCCCAAAATTGGAGCATGGCAAAACACAGCACGAAACCGTTAGTTGCAGGAGGACAGGGAGGACGGGCTGTCTAGCACTTGTGTTAAATTGTTTAATCTAATATTTACTTTTAATTATAAATAATATGTGTTGTACTAATAACTAGCACTTGTGTTAAATTGTTTAATCTAATATTTACTTTTAATTATATTATTTATAATTAAAATTGTATAAGTGATTATTATTAAGTGTATATATCAAATAAATATTTATGTTTTATAAAATTTATATTTATCGTTAAATATTATTAAATACTTATATTTTATAAAATTTATATGTCTTGTTTTAATAAAATAAAATTTTAAAAATAATTTATTAATTTGATTAGTAATGTATTTTACATTGTATTATTTTTTTTAAATGGAAAGAAATTTAGGTAAAATTAACTAAGATTCAAAGAATACTTTCAATTATGAATAGAGTAGAATGTTTGATAATACAAATTTAAGAATTAAATTTTCATCATGGATAAATTGACAAGTCCATCTATAATCTCAAGTATTTAATCTTATTAAATATTAAACTTCTAACAAGAAATTGCATCTTATATCTTACAATATTTTTTTATAATACAATGAACACAACACCACATAATGTATAAGATAAATTGTAAGGTATCAAGTTCCCATATAGAAATTATCAAATTAATAAGATTAATAAGATTAAATACTTGGTGGCTATAGATCCACTTGTCCATTTATCTATGTGATGAATATTTAATTCCTTGACATTTTATGATCAAACACTCTATTCACCATTAATGATATTCTTATAACCTTTTTACATAATAATTTTATCTAATTTTCTTTCAATTAAATTAATTAACCAACTTATACACACTTAGAGTTAAATAACATAATCTAAATACTCTTTTATTTATAGACTAACAAATATTTCTTATAATTTTCTAATAATTAACCATAAAAAAATTAAATTTGCAATCTAAAATTCTCCTTCACTTAAGAGTTAAATAGCACAATTTAAATTTTATTTTATTTATTTATTTTAAATATTTCTTATAATTTTTTTAATAATTAAATAAAAAATTTAAAAATTTCAATCTAAATTTCTTCACATCTTTTTTTCATAGTATCCTATCTTTTTTATAAAAATACACTTAAAGAAGGATAAAACAACTAACTCTAGATGTTTTCTATGTTTTTTGTGGTTAAAATATATATTGCATTAATCTTATTGAACAATTTCAAGTGCATTGATTTTACTATATGTTAGTGGGGTTTGATGGCCTAGATATTTATCTTATACATTATGTGATGTTGTGTTCATTGTATTATAAAAAATTATTGTAAGATATAAGATGCAATTTCTTATTAGAAATTTAATATTTAATAAGATTAAATACTTGAGGTTATAGATGGACTTGTCAATTTATCTATAGATGCAAATTTAATTCTTAAATTTTTATTTTTAAAGTTGAATTTTAGGTGTTAGGTTGGAATCAAGTATCTAAAGTCTAAGTTTCAAATATCTGTTGAGACCCATCTTTGATAAGAAATTCTATTTTTTCAGAGTAGGTCCCACCCTACAAGAACTTGCACCTTTAAAAAAGAATGAAAAAATATTTATTTGAATATGCACATCTATCCATCTTAAGTAAAATACTAACCCAATGAATAGTCAATTTGAAAAGATTTAAAAAAACAAACAATTATCATGTTTATAAACAATAATCAATGAAGAATAGACTGAAATGATAGTGGTTTTGTTTACTTTAACAATAATAAAATAAATAATTTGTGTATTCTTGTAAATAATGAATTTAAATAGAATGTAAGATATTTTTCAATAATACAAAAAATTGTTAAACCATACAATATGATTTAATAACATGTATATTAAAAAATATAATAATTGTTATTTTTTATAATATTTAATATTTTGAAAAATTATAATTATATAATTAATTTTTTTATTATTTATTTTTATTTAAATTAATTTCTATAATATATCTCTTTTAACAAATATTGATAATTATTTTTTCTTTAAATTTCTATTCATATAAACAAAAACCAAAATTAATCAATTCAATGTTTTCCATCCTTTCAATCAATCTTCTCTACCAACTTTATAAATTTCAATATATTAAGAAATAACCCCACCATATAAAAAGGAGTTAATAATAATATATAGACTAATCTGTTTCCTTTTGTTCATATCCACACAAACAAAAAACCAAATAGATGGGCCTAATTTAAAAAACCATAGTGAGTTCAATTCTAAAATTGAGTGGAAAAAAGTTGAATTCTCTAAAGACATTGGTCCATCTTTTAATGGAAATTTTTGGACTGACCTCTTTTCTTTTGTTCCTATCCACACAAACAAACACCAAATTAGAAAGCCCAGTTCTTTCGTAAGTTCTCCTTTTCTACAAATACCTCTTCCATCACACAACTCTCTCAAATGCATAGCAGCTCTTGGAGCTTCTGATAAGGGAAAAGGATAGTTTTTTTTGCATTAGAGAAGAAAAACAAAATGGTTGTCAAGCTGCTTGGACCTGTCTATGCCGCCTGTAGCAGAAGGGTGCTCGCATGCCTGATAGAGAAAGATATTGAGTTCGAAATTGTGCATGTTGATATGATTAAAGGGGAGCAGAAAAAACCAGAGTTCCTGGCCTTACAAGTAGGAGACCGTCCTTACAAAAATTCTCGGTTGTTGGTTTTCAAATAGCCCATTTATCCAGTTATGTTTTTAGTATATTTATATGATGTATGATGTATGATGCAGCCATTTGGAAAAGTTCCAGTAGTCCAGGATGGAAGTCTCACGCTGTTTGGTAATGATGTTAATTGTATATATGTTTCTGGGTATTCTAGATTATTCCTTTGAATACATATAGATCTGATTTGGGTAGTGTAGATCTGACTTTTTATTTGGTATGTGCAGAGTCAAGGGCTATCATAAGGTACTATGCAGAGAAATATGCAGGACAGGGGACTTGTTTGCTGGGCAAGACTCTGGAGGAGAGAGCATTGATTGAACAATGGCTTGAAGTTGAAGGACAGAACTTTAGTCCTCATGCTTATGCATTAGTTTATCAGCTGCTCTTTGCCCCAAAGATTAATGTGCCTCAGGACATGGCATTGATCGAGAGCAGTGCCCAAAAGTTGGGGGAAGTTTTAGATGTATATGAAGAGAGGCTGTCAAAGAGCAAGTACTTGGCAGGAGACTTTTACAGTCTTGCTGACCTGTCGCATCTTCCATTTACTGAGTATATAGTGAATGCTACTGATAAGGGATATCTGATTAGGAATAGGAAACATGTGAATGCATGGTGGGAGGATATTTCCAGCAGACCTGCATGGAAGAAGGTTTTGGCTATGTGAAACCATGGATCATGTGGCTGAGATTTCAAAATTTTACTGTGTTTTGCAAAATAATAAAACCCTCATGTACTTTGTAGATGGTGGAATGTTACCTCTCGTGTTTCAAAGATTAACATCTTTTCCAGGTTTGAATTAGTAGAATATTTTCACACAGACCTATGATATGTTCGTTCTAAATCATTACTATATTTAATCTATATCATGAATGAATATCATGATTGTATTACTGATTATCAAGATTTTTAATAAGCTTAAACAACTGAATGCTTTCTAATTTGCTAGCAAGAAAACTACTGAACTTTTTGCCACTTTGCAAGTGCAATGGTTGACAAGAACATCGTAGAAGCCACGAGAGAATTACTTATTGATGCAGTAGGGTGCTAATTTAACCAGTAATTAGATACTCTGGCCAACTAACTAGTAATCAGTCAACAGTTAATTGGTGTACAAGTTGTTAGATTAAAAGTATCAATCGGTATTGTCTAAAATTATCCAAAAAACAAATAGTGTACGGGACGGTGTACATGCACTAAGAGCTCTATGAGCAAATTTGATGAAATTATAAATTTAGATTATTTTAATTTCATTTTTGAATACTGAATTTGTGTATAGGAGAGAGGATTTAATGGCTGAGTATCATAATTTTATGTCTTTCAAAATTATACATGGCAATTTTGAATCACTCTCAATATTTTATAGGATTTTACTTGGCAAAGCCCTTGCTTATAATTAAAGTTTAAGGTTTACATTATTAAATATGATGCCACATCACCATACTTTTTATCAAAGTGTCCAAAAAGACCCCCAAAAAAGGGTAGATTAATAGTTGTGCATTAAGTCATGTTTTGTTGGTGCACCAATATGACATCACATGTTTTATTTATTTTCAAATCTGAAAAAATAAATTTCATTTCATAATGGATGGTCATGAACAACACTAACAATTTTAAAGTCACAATTACAACTGTAATATTATTAAAAGTATTGAGCATTAAATCAACTATTACTTTCACAATTATCAAGATGTGCAACTACTAGATCCTCTCCCCTATTATTAATTACATAGATTCCAATTTGTAACCACATTTAAAGAGAGGTGAGGAATTTGTAAACATAGAACAAATCGAATGTCATTGTTAGTGGTTTGAAGGGGTCTCCATTTCACACAAAATTCTATGAACTCACATGTTTTTCATTACATTATTTCACTTTATTGAGAAAATTGTAACTTGTCATCTACTTTTTTCTTACACACAATATTGTTTATGAGCCCATGTTAAAAACATACATTATAGAGGATTTTAAATCATCACTAGAGATTTTCCAATCAACATTTCAATATAAGTCAAGCAAAGTTACTATTCTTCTTGGACTCCATATCAAAGTTGATCAAGCATATTTCTCAACATCTCTTTGCAACCTTCTATCTATTTAAGATCTATCATGAAATTAGAGTTGTAGTTTTTAGACCTTTTTAAATGTTTTCAACCTTGTGTTGGAAGAAAACTCAAACTAAAAAATAAATAGAAATAGTACAAAAAACACTAGTGAATGGCATCAAATAGTTTTTAGGTTATTGATTATAGGCTAGAATTGTTGAGTTCCAAAATTCAAGGCACAAAGACTTGGGTGTAAAATATTATAACAAGAAAACAATACAAAACCATAATTAGTCAAGTCACCTTAGGGTAGACTAAGAAATAATGGAAAGATAAATTAGTGGCTTGAGAATGAATGTTCAAGGTGAAACGAGTATTGTGAGATTTTGTAGTATATAGTAGAGGCTTATTATTTTGCTTTGAAGATAGAGAAAAATTATCAAAGATTTAAGACATGTATTTCAAAGGTTGAAAAAGGGTTAATTGATGATAAGTATTTAAAAATTTGGAGATTATAAAGACTAATTTGATATATTTGGGATTTGTAATTTCAAAGGATAGATTGAAGTTTGACCTCAGACAGGTGAGGGCCATTTTGGAATGACAAACACCAACATCTTGTTTGAAGAAAGAAGTTTATTTGAGTTAGTTAATATTCACCAAAATTTCATTTCATAATTTAGTAATATTTGTGCACCCATATTAGAGGCCATGGGAGGAGATTAAAATAAGTTTAGAGAAACAACTACAACAAGAAAACCATTTAAATTGTGAGAAAAAGCAATGTTGAAATTACATCATTTCAAAAGTGTTCCAAGATGATTTGATACTAGCATAGCATGGTCAAAGGTTCTACTTTGACTCAAGAGGGAAAACCCACAACATATTTTAATTAAAAAATCCAAAAGAAAATATTTAGTTTATGATAAAAAAAAAAATTGTCATTATATAAGCACTCAAGAAGTGGATGAATATTTTAAATCTAATGGATTTTGAGTTATACATAGATGATCAATCTTTGTAATTCATAAACAGTCAAGTGTAAGTAAAACATAGATATGAAATGGGTAGAATGTTAGTTATTCAACATACATTGTTCATCTTGCATGACAATTTATGGAAGTTAGATTTTGGGAGACTAAAAAGGGTAAAGATAAAAAATAATGTTCATATGAAAGTATTGAATGGGTCAAACTATTCTATGTGGAAGATCAAAATAATTGAAGATGCCTAGGATCTGAATTTAGATCAAAATGATAACAAAATGCAATGCAAAAGAAGAGAAAAGGGCCCAAAATTTTAAGAAACCCTATGTTCATTACATTGTTAGTCAAAGAAAAGGTTCTTGCACACATTAAAAAATGCAAGATAAAAAGGCTTGGAGTCTTTTGAATATTGTGTATGAGGTAAGAAAAAATAAGTGGATTCTATATCTCATGAGAATCTACAAGCATACCCAAAATGTGTGTTGATGAAGATGTAAGAAGTTATGGTGCAACTGATAGACATAAAAGAACTAACTGCTAGATTTGGAGTAAGAAATTAATGAATATCAACTCATGATCATTATAATTTTCCTTTCTCTCAAATGTGTGAGAATGCATTCTTGGAAGAATCTTTGGAAAAGAGTACAAAACTTACAATCCTATGGAGAAAAGAGATTTGTATTTAATAGAAGTGTTATCTTTAGAGAAATTTAAGCCTTATTCAATTGTATTGGAATTAAAAAAAAAAGGATGAGAAGAAGGATGTGGTTAAACCAACCCCATTGAATAATAAAATTAAAATAAAATCCCACAAAGGATTTGAAGAGGAGGAGATATTGGATGGTTTAGAGATTTCAAAAAAGGAGGTAGAACCTTCACCTCAACTCTTGAGGATTTTCACTCAACATAGACAACAACTAGACATATATAATCATTCTAATTGGAGATGCATTTTTTCTTTGCTCACTAGCACTGATAATTCTAGGAATATAAAATAGGCTATGGATATGAATGATGTAGAGTCCTAGAAAGTCGCAATGACTTAGGAGATGGTTGCAATAAATAAAAATGAAACATGAAACCTTGTACATGTACTAGATGGGTCCATAAACATATTGGATGCAAATGAGTGCTAGAAGATAGATTTAGATGGTAGTGTAGAGAAGTACAAGGAAAAATTGGTTGTGAAGGACTAGGTCAAAAAAATTGATTATAGTGGGGATTTCTCTCTAGTTGCTAGGTTGAAATTCATTAAGTCTCTATAATCTATTACAAAAATGTTTGATCTTGAGGTAGAAGAAATGGGCATGAATATATAACTTTCCTTTATGGTGATTTGGAGGAAGAAATTTATTTCATATCTGAAGCATTACATTGAGAAAGGAAAGAATGTTTGGTTTGTAAGTTAAATAAATCTTCATATGATCTTAAGAAATGTCCTAGGACATGATACAAAAACTTGATATATTTTTGGCACAATTCACTTTGACAACTATTTTGTATTCAAATATCAAAAAAAAATTAAGGTTATAAATCAAGTTGTAATGGTGATATCAAATGAAAGGGAATCAATTGGTGGTTGTGTTTTTGAGCTTGAACAAGACCTATTACATGGACTAGAAAAAAACAAAATACTACATAGTTCCCCAAAATAGCATGTTCCCCTACCCTACAATATCTTACTCCCACAAAAATAATGTAATAATATTTAAATATCCACATCTACCCATCATCTACCTATCATCTACCTTCAAGAAATGAGAAGTAAAATAGTGAGTTAATGAGTAGAAATTTTTTTAAAATATGTTAAACAACCAAAAAAATGTCATGCTTATAAATAGTAATTAATAAAAACAAAAGAAAATTATAATAGTAGTTTTTTGTTGCTTTAGCAAGAACAAAAATAAATAATTTATTTATCCTTATAAATAATAAATTTAAATATAATATAAGTGTAAAATCCACCCATTGGGCACTAATTTTTTCTTTTTAAACAATTCACCACAACTACCAACTTAATAAACCAAGCATAGATTCATCTAAATTTGCAATGTTAATTACAAAAAAATATCATTTACCAAGATGAAAACAAATCAACATTACCATGCCTAGATCTAGACCTAAACCTCAAGGGTTCATGGTGACCTTGTGTACATATCCACTCAAGGGAATTAGAGGCTTAGTAGTTCACCCAACAATGTTAGAGGGATTTCATTCTCTCCTCTTGCATGTGATCTCTAATCTCACTTTTAAGCCATGACTGTTAATTAAATACATGTAAGCTATCAACTTAGCCAATTTATAATATAATGGTAATAAATTTTCCCATCAAGTGTTAGGTCCATACCAAACATTACCAAGCATTAGTGTACATTCACAATATTCATAATGGGTGTATCATACCATAGTCCCAGAGATCATACACCATGACTATCACAAGCATACCTCCATATACACAAGCTGACTAGCTCATACACATCCCAAGAACAACAATGATTGGATCATACAAATATCGCAGGTACAATGGTGACTAGCTCTTATGTACATGACAAGTACAACAATGACTAGCTCATGCAAATATCATAATTACATTAGTGACTAGCTCCAACATACATTGCAAATACGTAGTGACAAGCTCCAACATACATCACACACACAATAACTAGCTCCAACTTACATCACATATACATAATGATGAGCTCCAACATACATCACAAATACATAGCAATGAGCTCTAGCATACATCACAAATACATAAATTGATGAGCTCCAACATACATCACAAATACACATAGTGACTAGCTAACACATCCACAATGGTTGACTAACACATGTCCATAATGCACCCCAGATAGAAAAGAATATCAATGCATTATGCACTAGACCATGGGTCCCATCCTTTCCTTTAGTCTTTTGCACCATTAAACAACTAGAAAGAGGATCTAATGCATCCCATACTACATCACAGGTTTGTCCTCAACTCAACAAGGCCAAGTATACAATCTGACAACTGGGAAGGGAATTTGATGCATCCCATACTACACCACGGGTTTGTCCTCCATCACACGACTTTGTACAAGTAGTGAACCTACCATGATCTGATGGATTCTGATTTCAATCACCTATAGAACATTAGTGACAAGTCTGTCCACCTAGGAAGAAGTAGCTTCTAACATATACTACCTTGTGACCTTAGTGATATTTCTAGCTATCTTCTTCACAATCTCGAGTAACACTTGGTTGAATGATCACTTTCGTTCCCTCAATGACTACAAGTGAACCCCTTTAATACAACAGTTAGCCCCAGGTTACCATTACTCGCATGGATTGGTCCCTACCTATGTAGCCATTACCATATCATAGCTAGGGTAGCCCATAACAATTTTCACCTATGTGAACCAGGTGAATGTTGAATACTCCCTAGCAGTAGTCCATACATCGGTCAATGGCACTATCCAATGACTTTTTGTTAGTTCTCAAATATCCCATAGGTTCACACTTGGGTGGGTCATACATAACATGAATCACAATCACAATCACAATCAACAGATTCAAGGGTCTATACATGGAGACCTTTAGATATGGAGATGGTTTTCACAAGCACCTAAAAGTTACATGGAACCAACATGGGATGGCCTTTACCCAACATATACATATATTCAAATACCAATTATAAGTAGTCAAATCCATTACTTTGTTCAAATTAGTATTTAGAAGCATATTATGTATTAGTTATAATAATCTATTCAGTTTCCTTAATTCCTTCATAACTACCTGTTGGTGCGTGTTTTATGACACAACAAACATTTTAGAACAAAGTGTCACAGATGCTCTATTCTCTCTTGAAAAACTACTTCCTATGCTAAGATTGCAAGTAAGGTCATAGGGTAATTCCAATGTTTAAGATGAACGCGGATAGGCTCTGTGGTATGGATGTGATTTGCTATGGGCATAATTAAGATTTTGCAAGTTATTCGGAAAAGCAGAGACATAAATGCAGTATCGTTTTGGGTTTTTTATTTTATTTTATATAAAAAAAGTGAAAAAAGATTAAGGGTTTTAGAGATCCTATACTATCCCTAAGAAATCAAGAGAAGACAAGGATTAAATGAAACCAAATAAACAATACTCTGTTTCGCCACGTTAAATGACAACTACGCAGAGCAAGTAAAATCTTCTAGGAATGTGCTTGTGATTTTCACGTAATGAATAATTACCATCAACTAGAACAACAATTATTCAAACAAAAGTTAAGCATCCACAGTAAAGCTTAGTCTAACTTTGCACATTGAGTGAAATCATCCACTCAAAGAAAGTATGAGCTCGGTTTCACCAATCTTCATTATTAATCTATCATTCTTCTAAAACACATCATAATTCAAATTTGCTAAGAGAAAGAAAATATGCAACCATGCAACTATTCGAAAATGAAGTATTCAAGGCACATCATGCATTTGAACTTTATTATCAAAGTAGTGTTTTCACAACAATCTCATAAAAACTCTCTTTATTTCTACAATCTAACTATCTCAAATCTGCTCTAACTTGTTAATCTCCAATCTCTAATGAATATATAATCCTCTATATCTAATATCTAATGAAAATGAGAGAGTGAGGGGGGGTTTATACAGTTTTCTAGAATTACAAAGAACGGCCGAGATTGATTCAGGATCAATGGCCCAGATTAAACATAACTAAACCCTAATTAGGGTTTCTAAAACCTCAATCAGTTAACTGAAGAGAACTCTAGACAACTGGAGTGGCATCCTTATCCACTTGTGTGGCCTTGCATTCAGCGAATCTGGACATGATCAAGCCGACCTCTTCAATGGCAATGTCAGGCAGGACGTTGACATTGTACTCCAGCAAATCCAAGCTCTCGGCACACTCTACAAAAATAGTCGCCCATCCTGGTTCCTGTAGCAAGAAAGAATTCCTGACAGCCATGAAGTTGAATAATTTGGTGAATTTTTCCTCGATGATTGGCTAGGTGGCAAAGAAAATTCTCTGCACTTGCTCTTTTAAATTCTTTGACCGCAAGTGTTTCTTTCGGACAGTATCCTTGTCGAGCATATCCGCAGCCATTTCATAAATTTTACTCTGAATTTCTTTTGTTTGTTCTTCAACTTTGGCACCATCCTGCTTCACTTTTTCGAGGACTCCTCTTCTTGAGGAGCATAATACCATCCATTAAAATCATATGCCGCTCTAGCTTCAATAACCTTGTCCTCAATCAACCGTTGCTTCGAGATGCTCTTCAATTCCCGAATACATGGGATGATCCTGCTTTGAATATCTTCGAGACTACTCCATGATTTTGCAAGGTCTGCAACTCATGATAGCATAAAGGAAGCCTACTCATTTGCTTGTGCCAACTTTTCTGCAAATGCCAATGCCTCTTCTTTCCTTCCAGCCATCCAGTTTTTAGCCTCTTTCGATGTAGTCAGCTCTTCTTCAAAATTTACACCTGGTTCTTGTGAAGAATTTGGAGGTGGAAGCGCTGCTTGGTCATCTTCATTTAGCGGCTTGGTCAGGTGCTAGATGTAATCTTTTAGGCGCTGAATTTCTTTCTTATACTCTTTTTTCTTGGCAACTTCTTTTTCTAACCTGGCCTTGATGGTAGCCACGGAATTGTCCAAGTCCTCGACCTCTTGCCCTTTTGTTGTCAGACCCATGTCGATGGTCGTGATAGCATATTCATCAGGAGCAATTTCATCTTGGAACTTGTCGGCTGTAGGTATTCAAATTTGTACTGTGCGATTTCCCACCTCATCTCTCTGGATAGTAGAGAATTTCTTGGCCTTCTTCTTTGGTGCAGTTTGCTCTAGTCTTGCCAGAAAATCTATGTCATCCTCTTCTTCTTCAAGTACCTCCGTTGGCGCCTTTCTTTTCAATCTTTCTCTCAGCCACTCTAGGATTGTTGACTACTCAATTTCGTCCTCCTATTGATCTTGGACATCTTGTATATCCTATACTCCCTACTCTTCCTGAATCTCTGGCATACTTTGAACTTCTTGGACCAATTGCATACCCTAAATCTCTTGGACGAATGGGTCTTCTTGGATTCCTTTGAGGGCGGAAATCATTCCTTCCTCGAATTCTCCATCCATAATATATGTATCATTATCTGATTCTAGGATTTCTATGCTTGCTGGAGAAGGTTGACCATCATCTTCTACTCGTATTGGCTCCACATTTTTGATAGGAGAAGGGATCCTAGCATTTTTGAAAGACTCTTTATCCATGGCGAGTATTTCTTCTATATTTTTGGAAGTGGCCGATCGAAGAGGCTTATACTTGTGCTTCTTTCGAGAAGGCCCTTCATCTACCATTTTATCCTTGTCTTGTCTTGCAGATTTATCAACTTCTTTCCTCTTTCTCGAATTGGCAGCATCTGTTGGTCCATCTCTGCGAGATGCACCAGCGTTTGAAGAACATGACTCTGTATTGCCCATCAAATCGTAGGTGAAATGCACATTTCTCTGTCTTAGGACTTCCACCTGCTGATCTATCCATCACTGAGAGTACTTAAAAATAGGGCGCATCAAAGTCGCCAGGTCGCCCATCTCAGGCTCAAACCATTTTATAAGGGGGAGTGGCTCATTTTCATTGAAGCCTGGCTCCAAATAGATTCCATCATCCTATAGTTGATCAGGCACTTTGAAAAGCTCGGTAGCCCTTATCATGCTTAATGGAAATCTTGACCACAACCTCCTCCTTACATCATATTCATCTGCCGCGTTAGCCCAAAAGTCCTCTAAGTCAACCCGATGCTTGTACCTCTCTCCGTCCACAGTTATGATGTGATGGAGCAGATCAAAGTTGCTCCTGGATTTGTATGATATCAATGGGTATTGTTCAATTTCCAGTCGAGAAACCTCTGCTTCTTGTGTCGTTGGACATGACTCCTCCATGTTGCCGATGAAGAAAGGAAAGGTGACAACCGCTTTTTGCTTTGGCCTTTGAATATTCTGATATGCCTCTAACTGCCTTAGCACTTCCAGCAATACCATCTTGTTGGTCGGATAGATGGGAAGTCTGTAAGGATTTTTAGAGAATCCTTGGATTCTGATGTAAGTGAATTTAGGATACTGAATGAACCAGAATCCATACCGACTGATTAAGCTCTTGGCCTCATGCGAGAGTCTTTGGTGCGTTCCGCCTTGAAGAAGCCGGGTGATGTACATTAAAAAGGCATCATGAGCTCATTGGAAATGAGACTTCTCCTTCAATTGCAGCTGCAGATAATAATCGTAGGCTTTGAATTGCCCTTGGCCATTGCCAACCACGCCTTTGCAGGTCAAACCAGGATACTTGTAATATCTTGTGAGTGAATATACGATGTATGAGCTCATGTGAAAAGTTTTGGTCTCCTCAAATTTGACTAACTGCTCGTGCAGGCTATCACTAATCATTCTATACCAATTGAACATCTTGACTCCAGTGATTATCTCATCAATAAAATAGTACATCCAATTTTTGAAAGGTGCACCGTGGGAACTGCCTACAATTCTGTTTAGTAGCAAAACGATGTCACCATATTCCTCTTTGAAATGGGTTCTGATCAATTTCTTTGGCATTTTTCCTACAGTAGGCTTGGGTTTTAGTAACCAATTCTTGTTTATGTTAGATGCACAGAGATCCTGTTGGCTCTGATAAAGCTTGAGTGCATCTTGCTTGGTGCGGTAGGATGTTCGATTGTACACTGGAATTCCAAAGGTTTCCTGGATTGTTGGCTCAGACAAGTAGGCAAGGACTCTTCCGTCAGGAGCTTCTATCTGTTTGTCTCATGCATTGTAGTGTAGTGCACATTCTACCATAAGCTCTGGACATTCTTTAGCTGGTGGAAATCCAACTGCGTGGATGATTCCATTGCGCATCATCCTCATAGCAATTGGTGTAGGCAGACGTCCATCAGTCCTATACATTCTTTTCCTGAAGTCTTCGAGGTCAACGTGGCCAAGATCGGTGTCCACGATGTGCTCCCACTTGGACTTTATTTTCGACTGTGTTTGCACACCTTTACTGGCAAATTTCATCTCTACTGTTTCGAAAATGGATCTGCAAAAAAGGTAGAGAGAATAATCAAAATTTGAAATCTAAATCAGTTTGAAAGACATTCCAGCTAATTATCAATTTAGACTTCGTGGAAAAAATCAAGCTGGAAAGAAAATAAATGATGAAGCTTCATGTTAAAATGAAATGGACAAAACAAATCTACCTTGTGACTTCTGGAGAAGTGATCACAATCACAATGCAAGCTGGTAAAATTCTATTTCTTCACTTTGCTGCAAATTTCCTCAACCCTTTTTGCCTTAGACAAGCTTCTCTTCACAACTTTTCTTCTCAAAATCAAATGATTGTGCAAATGAGAAGTGAAGTCACTTATAGAAGTGAGAAGATCAATCTTTTTAGCAAATTTGCAATGTTTCCTTCGAATTGAGTTTGAACTCATCTTTCACTTCGCTTCCGGGTGGCAAGTTTATCCTTTACGATCTTGTCCGAGAAAGTTTCCAATTTCATCGCCAGTCTAACAAAGCTCTTTGTCTTTCTTTCCAATTTTGAATTTTCAAGACTTATCCTTTTGGGTGTTTGAAAAATGCATAATTAAAATAATCAAAATAATTATTCCATGTGTCAATTTCAACCCATTCATTTTATGGCAAACTATTTTTGATTTTCGAGAATTTCCTCATCAATGCCTTAGGCAAATTTTCATTTTTTTCAATTTTCTTGCCAAAATCTCTATCATCCAATTTCATTTGCCCATGATTTTTAATCTTTTTTCCAAAATTTATCTAGCCATGTCCAATTTTATTTGGCCATAAATATTTTTCATCCAACATTTCTCTAGTCGTCCAAAATTATTGGCAAAATTTATTTCATCTTGGCATGATTTATCTAGCCACATCCAACTTTACTTGGCCATATTTTCCTTTTGTCCAAAATTACTTTTCCATGTCCAATTTTATTTGGCCATTTGCTTGATTTTTCCACAATTTATCTAGCCATGGCGAAAATTTTCTTTAGTCACTTTGATACTTGGACATATTTTAATACTTTCCAAAGGTTTATACTTAGGCCAAAATTTTAATTTTTTCCTTCCTTTAAGCATGGCGAACTTGACTCATTTCTTTGCCATTCAACTTTTTCCTTGGCTATGCCTTAGCCATTTTATCCTTTGCTTTGGCTACGCCTTAGCCATTTTATCCTTTTCCATGGGCGGACTTTATCATTTCTTTTGCCATCTCTTTCATATCCAAGGCGGACTTCCTTCGTTTTATTGCCATTGGACAAGGCAGACTTGCTTGATTTTATTGCCACTTGACTTCTTGGCTGAGGGCGGACTTCATCACATGCTAGGCCATGACAAGGGCAGACTTCCTTATGTTTGATGCCATTTCAACATTTCTTAAGGGTGGACTTCAGCTTGTGGTTAACCATTTGCTCATTGCCTTAGACTTTCTTCTTTTCAAAGGGCGGACTTCCTCATTCTCCTTGCCATTAAACATAGGCGGACTTCATGCATTTCTAAGCCATTTCCATTCTAGCTGGGTGGAGTTCATTGAATGCCTGGCCATTTCCTCTCGAGCTCAAGGCAGACTTCAGCTGATTGGTTGCCATTGCCAATTTATACCCAACCATACAAGGGCGGACTTCACCATATGGCCAACCATTGGAGGGCGGACTTGTTGCATTCTCATGTCATTGACACTTGACTAAGGTTTAAGCTTTCATCATTGACTTCCTCTATACTTAGGTAGTATTCACCATGAATTCCCAGTCATTACCTACCTTCACCATGATTAGCTTGCCATGAATGCTCAAATTTCTTGACTGGTTTTTTCAAAATTTCCACTATTTTTTGTGATTTGATGACTGGTTTTCTGTGATTTTCACCAAATTTTTTACCATTTTCAAGCAAATTTTCCAGACTTTTGAACTTTTTCTGTGATTTTCCAGAATTTTACCAAAATTTCAAAAAATTTCGAATCGATTTTCTGAGAGTTTCGTTGATCTTTTCGAACTTCTGAGTGGATTTTTGAAACTCGTGACCTTTCTAAATATAGAAACTTTCTAAAAATAGAAATTTTCCAAAAATAGCAACTTTCTAAAAATAGACCCTAAAAAATAGGGATCCCAGAATTGCCCAAAAGTGCCAAAAAAGTAGGTCCTAAAAAATAGGGGGCCCATGGTGAGAAACCCTAAAAACTTGGAGGTGTCAGATTTGACTGAAAGGACAGTCGATCTTCATCTACCAGGCCCTCTAAGCATGATGGCAATGTTTATACAGTGATCCAGGCTAAAACTCAATTGCTCGACTCGGGTGACCATTCAAAATTCAGACTCAAAAACCCCCAAACGGAGAGCAGACAAAACGAGGCACGCGAAAGCAAAACCCTAAAAGGCAAACAAGGGTCCCCATTTGCAATGGGGCGAGGTGTGAATTAGGTCACAACACTACCTAATACCCATTTTAGCCTCAAAGTGATGCTTACTGAAGAGAGGCCTAACCAATTAGGAACAACCCCAACCCTTGGTCTCTAAAGAATACCTACACACTAGTTTCCACTTTAGCAAACCTATAACATGACACTTCCATAAATGCAAAAATATCAAATCAAACTTTACCATAGTTATATTTCCTCATTCAATGCAAGCATCCCTAAACCCCTTACTATTACCTATCAAGTATACCATGCTACATTTTGTACCCAAATAATACCGCATAGTTTATATCATAGGGTCATATTTAGGTTTAGATCATGATAACGAGTATACAACATGATTTCTAGGGTAACCTTAGATATCACATGTGTATTGGTTTTGATAATTCAACCACTATATTATACTAATGGGAAAGCCATTAAGCATCCATATATGAGGACAACCCAGTACAATAAATATCTCAATTAAGATACATTTATTAACCACGAGAGTAGTAATAGTCAAGATCTATTCAAAATGTGATAATTATATGGAGCCCCAATATGGCTTCAAATGATATTCGACTAATATGATCAAGCATCTTGATCCTATTAATCTTCTTTTTGCATCAATCTTAATTAGAACACATATGCCTCCATAAGGCCTATAATGTCCCTTCCTTAGGAAACTCAGACTATAGTGGAGGTTGGCCTACTATTAGGGTTCTCATAGGTTAGTAGAATGGTTAGGGGACCCATTCAAGGGATGTAGAGCTTAGCTAGGGGGTAAGTGCACCAAGATGGTTCCCAAAAAAGGGGCTTAAGTGGCCACCTTTTTTTTTGAAATCAAGAAATACTGACCTTGGAAGTGAAATTGAGGATAGCTACACTCAAAAAAATTTCATGGAACAAAAACAAGGACCACAGTGCTCCGAGTCTACTTTCTAAACTACTAATTTATTTTGAAATGGTTGAGATTAAGGGGTTCAAAAGAGGGACACA
>VDFB02023528.1:0-16089 GCA_007258455.2 Sequoia sempervirens
AAGCTATCATGTAGTGCTCATAAGCCCACCACTAGTGGCTTTAAAATTCGCTAGTCGATTGCTACTTGGTCGTCGGTGGTCCAAAACCTACCAATCGCAAGTGGCATAGGGCCCATAGGGGCCTGCATGTGTAGGTACCCTACGGGTACCCCATTTATTGTGCCCCAAAAAATAAATACGCTGCCCCCAGTTTTCTTAAAAAGTTTTTTTGCTATTATTTTTTTCAAATTTATTAAATAAAGAAATTTAAAAAAACATCAATCCTCTGTTTGCTTTTTTTTTTAACAATGTGCACAGGGCCGTACGGGGACCTACGACCCCAATGCTAAAAAAAAATTGTATCATAAGATTGAGTCGACTAAACTAGGAAAATTTATGGTCAAAGTTTGTTGAATCGGCCTCCTGAACACAACGATGAGGCTCTTTTTGTGCCAAAGTGCACCTAAAAATCATCCACTTCCAAAAATTGGAAAAAAAGTAAACTAGATACCAGATCTGAAGCTTATAACCCTTGTTGAAGAAAAACCCTCATAAATTGAGAAGGGGTTTGCTAAATCCATGCTTTGATACCATGTTATAATTATGAAAAACACAAGCCACATGATCAAACAATGAACAAAGACACCTTCCATGCAAGAGAGTTGCAAAAAATAATATGCAATTTATCCTCAACAAGAAAAAGCTACAAAATGAAACTCAAGAGTCTTCAAGGAGATCGAGAGTTCTCAAAAGGTTATCAAAAGGTTTTGATAATACAATGAGGGTTGTGTGCTTTATAGGAGCAACCTTAAATGATAAAGGATTAGATTATGACAAGTGTTAGCATCACATGCAATGAGACATAATGATCTCATAATAGCTCATTAAAAACCACTCCTAATTTTAGCTTAAGTGCATGAGAATAAATTATACTAATAATCAATTAAAGATTAATTAATTATTAGCTAATGCATGGTTATTACTCTAACAAATTTTACATGACACATCTTGGGCTTCTACATTTCTTCCTTGATCTTTAGGTTCTTCAGTCTACTAAGGGGATTTCCATATACTAGCAAAAATATCCCATTTCATATGAGTGATTGTAAGCCCATACCTACACCATTCATGTTTGGTGTCACATTGACTACCACTTGTACCACACCTAGTGTTGATACTATTTTATATAGAAAATTATTTGGTAGTATTTTGTATTTGACACACACACATCCATATATTACCTTTGTTATTGGGATTGTCTCGCATTTTTCACATGATGCTCATGAGAATCATTGGAAGTTAGCCAAGCATATATTGAGGTATATTCATGACAACACTCATTTTGGCATTCAATACGCACTAGGGGCTTCATAGATAGTAGGCTACATTGACTCAGATTGGGCATGAGATATTGAATCATACAAGTCCACTTTCGGGTTTATTTTTCTCTTGGTTCTAGTCTAGTTGTATGGTCTTACAAGAAGCAAACCATTATTGCATTATCATCTACTGAGGTTAAGTATCTAGGATCAATTCTTGATAGTGAGGAGGTAATGCAACTTTGATAGCTTATGATAGAGTTTAATCTTACAATTGATCATCCTACTATACTTTGGTGTGATAACCAAAGTTCCATTCATATTTTATGTAACCTAGTTGAGCATCAATGGACAAAGCACATCAAGATTCATATGCACTTCATTTGACATCTTATCCAAGATGGTGTTCTATCCTTAGAGTATGTGCATACTAAGGATCAAGTTGCATATATCTTCACTAAAAATTTAACATTGTCTCACTATATTGTGTTACATCAATTGCTTGGAGTGAAGTATATTATCCTTGGGAGGTCTTGAGTCGTCTTTCCTTTGTATATAGTTCTCTTTTTGAAAGATGATTGTTTCTAGTAGGTTTTCTCCTTTACTTCATTTGTGAGATACTTTTATTTTGTATACGAATACCTTATCAGGCCTTGTTATTGGGACTCATATTTTAATGATTTACTCCCTAAGTATCACTTAAGGGGGTGTTAGTGTGAAAAGAGTCTTTATGCATCTAGTTTCCTTTTAGCTAGTTCCTACACCTAGTAGTACTATTCACACTAGCTTAAGTTCACTTAGTGGTTTAGTTGTCTCACCTCATAGACACTTGAAACATGAATTTAGTTGTGTCACACTATTCACACTAGCTTAAGTTCACTTAGTGGTTTAGTTGTGTCACATCTTTTGGACGGTTAAACTGTCTTTCTATTTTACTTCCTACTTCATCCTTGTCCTATATAAACAAGGAGTGATCATTATATTTACACACATTCTATGATTGTTTACTGGCTTATGCATTATGGTTGATTTTTTTTTAGAAGTTTGAATATTGCATTCATTATTTTCTACTCCAACACTGCACAAGCTAACCATTGGTATCACCCCTATGTAGAGTTGGACCCTGTGAAAACTTTCAAAAATTAATAAAAAAAAATAGATTGTATCATGTAGAGGTTAAGGAAAAATGCATGAATTGAGATAGGTCTAATGTAGAGAGGATGGTAGACTGAAACATGGATGGTAAAATTATTGTACATTTGTACGAAGTATATGCATTTTCATACAACCTCCATTGATGGCCTCTCAAAACCAAAAAAAATCTCCTAACACTAAAAACCAAAGTGTTATATATGAATCTTCATTTTTTGGCCCTTGTGAGTGCAATGATAACATTTGCTCACTCCAAGAAAAATCATTTGAAATCTAATTCTCATGACCCATAAAAATTCAAGAGAGAAAGGGAATGGAGTTGCAAGCTTTCTTTGATACCATGTTTGAGTAGCCAAGATCCGCTTGCAAACTCAAAATAATCTATAAACAAGAATATGCAAGATGATAAAATATCATAAGCATGGGATGTAAAAATTTATAAAATATCCTTGATTATAAAGGCAAGGATGAGGATGTGAGAAGGTAGAATATAATGATTGACTACCCCTCCAAAGATGAAACACTTATCTAGCTCAAATGATGTGTGCTAGAAAGTGGCAAGTATGATGTACTAGGTGTCTCAAATGATGAGGACACATGTATCAACCACATGAGATGAAGAAAAAACATAAAATATCATAAGTAAACTTAAGCTCAGTGTGAATAGAGCAATCCTAGAAAGGTGATATCCTCACTAGATATGTGAAGACACTATTTACACAAACAATAGTTTCCTAGCATTTACATATGCTTAAATGCTCTTGAAAGATATCATACTAATTCATTTCCAATTCTACAATTATAAGAAATAATAAAATATCCTCAAACATTTATAATCATCTAATAAACCCATCATTCCCACCTAATTCAATCCTATCAATTACCCCACCCATCATACTTCCAACTTTTATCTTATTCACACAACCTATCATGCATACACTAATCCTAATCCTTACTCATCATCTTCTTCTCATCCTTTCCATTCTCATAAATGTTAGAAAAAGTAGTGTTGTACACCTTGAATAATGTATTTAATGTAATTATTCTTGGGGCCACTTTATGTTGCATGTAACATTGGGACATAAGTTAAGTTGCTAAAATGTAATTATTTAATATTGGGGAAAATAAATAAATAAAGTACCCAATATTAAATATGGGGACATGGTTTTGTAATCTCATGGTTTTAGTCACATGGTTTTGTTTAATACCACTTGGTGGTTTTTTGGGATCTTGCTTCTATAAAAGTAGCCATAAGGGTAGTTGTTTAGGTTGGGAAGTTTGCATGTAAGCTCTTGTTAGCATTTGTGAGGGTTTGAAGCATGGTATGGGATGTGTGGTTACATGCTTGTTCACATGAATTTCTTGGAGAGGGCTTGATGCTTCAATGGTATTCATGGAGACTCTGAAGATGTATTGTAATATTTATTGTTGAATAATACATTAGAGATGGATTCTTTTGGAGGCTGGGGTTTTCCTAGTGTATATCTTGTGTCATATTTTCATGGGTATGTTGTCTATTCTCTTGCATGTGGATTCTAAATACTTAGTTGCATAGATTTCTCTTTTGAGTTATGTGGAAATTGTCTTTAAACGACTGCAAGTTTCCAACAATAAATTTCTCCTTAACATTCATCCTTTAACTTTTGTTCTTCATAATTTTCAATCCATTCTTCCATCATTTAAGTATGCACATATTCAATAATATTAGCTTTATCCATTCAAGAGAACACCCATGCTCTTTAAACTATCTCATCCTCTTGAGGAGGCATCCCATAATTCAATCCCAAATCTAAAGAAAATCCAAATGTTGAATCCTCATTTGAATCCAATCTTCTTCTTTTTTGGTTTGTAAGTGATTTTTATCCTAGAGCTATGAACTAGAGAGGCTGCAAGCACATTTGATCAGTGAAGGGAGACTTGAACCTTGGTGGCCACAACAACAATTCCACCACTTAACCATCACACTATATGATGAACCCCATCATTTGAATCCAATCTTAATCAATTGTCTTGTTATTCTTAGATATATCATTCCCATATCAACAAATTTATCAGTCATCCTTATGTTCTTCTTGGGATATATCATTCCCACATCAATAAGGTTATCAATTGATCAAATCAATTAATCCTTAATATTTGGTGCTTGGGCCATCATTTACAACCAATATCATATTGTCAAGTGTTTGTATCTATATTCTTTGAAATGATAGTGCTTCTTGCAGTTGTAATGCCACTTCAAAGTGGGGCAAAATAGAGACATTAAAATCTCACATATTCTCATCTCTACCATTGCCCCTATCTCAACACCTAACAACATAATCTCTCAACCACTCATTAAAATAGTTCATCTTACCTAAATTAATCCACTTTCTCAAAATCAAATTGATTAAAAAATATTTATTAAATTTAATTAATATAAACAAATCATTTCCCCACAAATATTTAAATAAAATATTCATAAATATCAGGATTTACATTAATTTAGTTAACTATTCAATCAAATTAATTAAGTCGTTAATTAAATGAATTAACTAATCAATCAACATGGCTAACTCATAAATAAACATAATTTAATTAAATAAAAAACTAATTAAACAAATGAGATAACTAACTAATAACTTCCATGCAAATAGATAATAGTTGTCACATCTCCACATACATTCTACCATCAAAGGGGTGAACTCATGATCTAAGTTCAAATCTTAGTTATTCATCCATCTCATAAAAATCTATAAATTAAGATCAAATCCATTATTTCATTATCTCAATTTGGAGCAAATGTATGTTGTCCAAGTGAGCAACTAAAATTCTATCATTTGTGGAGAACACCTATTTATTAAGAGGTATTATATTTTGGTTTCAATTCATTGTGTTTATGCAATTCATTTGTTCATTGTATCAAAGTTGAGTGTGTCATTTGATTTTGAATTTTTGTTTTACTAAATTCCTTTTTTGTTTTGTTTTTGAATCATTCTCACATACATGTATATAATGTAATTAAAGTTTATACTATACTTATTTTACAAAAAATGTCATTCAAGTTTGAAGTTAGATTAAATTATTTAAGTGTTTGTGTGTAGTGAATGTATATGCACAATATAATGAGAGTTGATATTAGACTTATGATGTAAAAATTCTCATTCAAGTTCAAAGTTAGATTAAATTGTTTACGCATTTGTGTGTAGTGGACAAGGAATTGAAGCTTGCTTATGCTGCCAATATTTTCATTCAAGTATAATCCCAATTATTGTAATTGATCAAGAAAGAATTTAATTCATGAGAATATTTGTGTTAACTTTGTGTGGCATTGGTGTTCGAATCCATGAAACATCTTTGAATGTTTTGTGATAATTAATTTTCTTTATCCATTCTTCTTCTATGTGTTGTTGTTTCTATGTGTTATGTTTTCTTCAAGATCAAATTAATTGTTAGTATAACTCCAAGCATCTTTATTTTTTTTTTTAAAAAGAAGGGAAAAAATTTATTCAATCAAAACCGAGATACAAGGAAAAAGCCAAAGGCCCAAAAAATAGGAGTACAACCAACAACAACACTACATAGTCCTGTCATCTAGTAAAACTCTCTCCAAAGTTCCAAGATAATTTGGAGGTAACTCATCCCTTCCACTAATATCCCAGCCATCCCCATTCTCCGAGGCCCACTTCGCCAAGCAGTCAGCCACGCAGTTCCATTCCCTAGGAATGTGACAAAAAGAGACAGATTCCAAGGAACTACAAACACTTAAAATTTGTCTGACCAACGAGGCTAAATGCCAGCTAACACCATCCAATCTCTGGTTATTCAACATATCCACAACAATCTGAGAGTCAGACTCATAGATAATCCTCCTCTAGCCTAAAGAGCAACCCCGCTCAATAGCAATCTTAATAGCAAGGGCCTCCATCAGATTATTAGAGTAATGTCCTTTATAGATAGAGAAGCAGAAAACAACATCACCATCTTTACTTCTACCAATACCTCCAATACCAGCATGCCCAGGGTTCCCACGAGAAGAACCATCAATATTAATCTTCAGGACCCCAACCGGGGGAGGCGCCCACTTCCCATCACGACAGACCCGTTTCTTGACATGACGGGGCTTAATACCAGCAGTGCAACCCCTACTACTATCCCCCAGGTTCAAATCCCACACAACCGCAAGATCCCCAAGATCAATACTTTCAGACATATCGCATTTAGCAGAAATAGTCTCTTGAAGCCTGCTGATAATCTTCGTCCACAATTGGCCACTTTCCAGTTTGGAATCACAAAAAACTCTGCGATTCCTTTCCAGCCAAAGGTTCCAAAGAATGAAAATAGGCCCAATAGTCCAGGCCACCTGAAGAAAAGGAGTCTTTGTAGGAGGTCTTCCCAGGCTCTCCCAAAACTCAATAAGGGAGGAAGCATGAATGCAACCATGATGCCAAGCCTCCCACCATCTGTGCCAAATCTCATGAGAGAAGGGGCAGAGAAAGAACAAATGGGAAGAACATTCTTCACTGCACGAACAAAGAAAGCAAATGGAAGGTCCCTGCAACCCACGTTTGCGGAGATTCTCCCAAGTGAGACATCTCCGTTGGGAAACCAACCATAAAAAGAAGTTACACTTGGGCCAAGAAAATTTGTTCCAAACCTTCTTCCACCAGGGCACTTCAGCAGGACCATGCAAGTTCCCATCAAGCACATCATAACCTTGAGCAACAATAAATTTACCTTTTGGGCTGGGACTCCAAGCCAACTTGTCCCTCTCATTCAGAGAGCTGCAAAGCCTACCCTCCAAGATCTTAGACAGAGCAACATGATCCTCATCAGAACCACCCACAGGCCACTCCTGCAGATCCTTCCAGCAAGACACCTCCAAATGACCAATACGCTTAACTGTTTTAAAATGCTCCACCTTGATCCAACTAGCATTAGCGAACAACTAGCCAAGATGTTGAAGCTGAGGGAAGCAGGAGAGAATGGGAGGGTGGCCATCCCAAGAGTCCAGCCAAAACAGAGCATCAGAGCCTTTATTACAAATCCAGAAAAGACCATTCTTAACAAGCTGAGCCCCCAGCTTAAGAGTATCCCAAATGCAAGAACCTTTACCCATCAAAGCAAGCCGCAACACATCTTGGCTCTCAGCACCAGGAAAGTACTTGAGAGAAAGAATCTTAGCCCAAACCTAATCCTGATTATTGCACCATCTCCAGTACAGCTTAGCCGCCAAGGCCTTAACCACAAGAGCCACAGACCTAAGACCAAGGCCCCCAGCATGCTTCGGTCTACAGACAGACTCCCACTTGACTAAACTCCACTTTGAGGAGAGAAGGTTGCCAGACCAAAGGAATTTCCGAGAAAGAGCATCAAAATCCCTCACAAAAGAGGCAGGGGGAATCTGCACACAACACCTATAAATAGGGAGAGACTGCACCACAACTTTTAGGAGGATCACTCGCCTAGCTGAAGAGAGCCACCTGTAAGTCCAATGACTAACCTTACTCCAGAACTTATCCAAAATCCCCTGCCAAAAGTCTTTTTGTTGAGGTCCCAGAGCCAAAGGAATCCCCAGGTACATCAAGGGGAGAGAGCCAATTTGAAATCTAAGAATCCTAGCAATCCTGTTTTGAATGAGCCGAGGAGTATTAAAGAAATAAATGGAAGATTTATCATCATTAACACTCTGACCAAAAGCTTTCAAGTAGATGTCCAAAGCTCTCCTGAAGTTCACTGCCTCACTAATTCTTGCCAAACCCATCAATCCAGTATCATCCACAAATTGAAGATGAGAACAGGGAGGGAGAACATTGTTCCAGCTCCAGCCATGTATCCGACCTTGCTGCACCTAAGATTTAATAAATCTACCAAGACCCTCCACCGTGATAATGAAAAGATAAGGGGATAGAGGGTCCCCTTGCTGAAGTCTTCGAGAAGCACTAAACCAATCAAAAGGTTCCCCATTAATGAGAACAAAAAAGGAGGACGAGGTCACACAACTGAGAACCCAATTCACCCACTCCTCCTCAAAGCCAAAAGCCAAGAGTATATTCTGTAAGAACTCCCAGCTCACCCGATCATAAGCTTTAGCCATGTCAAGCTTAATGAACATTACCTTCTCCTTAGAGGAAGCCATAGAGTGAATATCTTCCATAGCAATCACAACACTATCCAAGATTTGTCTTCCTTCCACAAAACCTCCCTGCTCAACAGAAATCAAAGCTCCAAGGAGAGGTTTGAGTCTCTCAGCAATCAACTTGGTGATGATCTTATAGACAACGTTGCATAAAACAATAGGCCTGAAATGATCCATCTGATTGGCCCCCTCCTTCTTAGGTATGAGAGCCAAAAAAGTAGAATTCAAAGACTTAACCATTTTTTTGTTCCTAAGAGATTCCTAAACCACCTCAAGAAGATCATACTTTATTATTTCCCAAAATTCCTGGAAGAACTCAATCGGAAACCCATCTGGGCCAGGAGCTTTACCTTTTTTCATGTTGAACACAACTTTCTCCAATTCAGGTAACAAGATTGGACACAAGAGAGCCCTATTCATCTCATTTGAAACCAAGCAAGGAATACAATCCAAGATGGCCCTCTCCTCAAATCTAGCATCAAGATCCACCCTAGAAAACAGATTGGAAAAATAGTTGACAGCTTCCCTAGAAATTTCACTACAAGACGAGAGTTGGGCCCCATCACTCGAAACAAGAGTAGAAATAGAGTTCCCCTGTCTACGAGCCTTAACCGAGTTATGAAAAAAGGCCGTGTTCTTGTCCCCCTCCTGAAGCCAATCAATATGGGATTTTTGCTTCCAGAAAATCTCCTCCCGAAGCTCCCACTCTTCTAAGCCCTTAAGAGCCAAGGACTCAGCATTCAACAGGGTAGAGGACAACCCATGGTCACGAATCTGACGAGTAATACTATCCAACTTGAACTAAGCAGCAAACTTCTGAGCATGAAGGTTCCCAAAACATTGTTTATTCCACCTCTTAAGCCTATACTTCACATGTTGAAGCCGCTTACTAAAAGTGTACATAGCCCTCCCATGGGCAGGAAGACCTTCATACCACCAATCCAGCACAAGATCCCGAAGGGATTGATCACGTAACCACATCAACTAAAATTTGAAAGAAGGGTTCTTGGTGACTCCATAAGGGGAGACAGAGAGTTTGATAGGCCAGTGATCAGAGCCTCTCCAATCCAGAATTTCAGAACTGGTAGTCCACCTGTTGCTCATCTAGTAACAGGAAACCAGAAATCTATCAAGTCATTCAGAGATAGCCTCATCACCACACCTCCTATTATTCCAAGTAAAAACTCCATTGATTGGCTTCACATCAACAAGATTTAGGAAGCAAATATTATCTCTGAGCAAAAGAGAAGACGGATCCAACCTGGTTAACCCGCCACGTTTTTCATCCAAACTAATAACATCATTAAAATCACCAGCCATAATCCATGGGAGGAAAGGGTCCAGAGAACAGACAAAATTGATATGAGCCCAAAGATGTGCCTTACCTCGAAGATCAATAGGAGCATAAATATTGGAGAAGAGACATCTTTCTCCAGTTTCAAAATTGGAGGCAACCATAGAGATGGAAGACCGACTAGAGATCCACCATAAAGGGGAGACTTTTCGCGGGTTCCAGAAGCAAGCCACCCCCCCAGAACAGCCCAAAGCCCCCACCCCTTGACAGTAGCCTTGGGGCCAGATACGCAGAGCACAATTATCCAAACCATCCACAGTAAGCTTGGTTTCCTAAATAAAGACCACATCCGGAGCCTGAGACTCAATTAATCTGTGAACAACCTTTTGTCTAGGGATGTTGTTCAACCCCCTTACATTCCATGATAAAAAAATCATTTATGAGGATGGGAGAAGTGGGAATCAATGGGTTTCATAGACCCAGACTCAACCAAAGTATCACCCATAATCTTAACTTTCTCTTGATCAGTCTTCCTTCCACTCCTTGAACGGTATTGTCTAGAGGCCCCTTTTTAAAAGATTTTTGTTGCAAGCCTAAGGCAGGAGGAGCCTTAAAACCCTTCACAGGATCCGCGGACCCCTTAGAAACAGGGGGACTAGGAGCCAAATCAGTAGTACCCAACAGAACCTATGACACCTGGAGAACACCAATATTCTGAACTTGAGGAGGCAAGTCCATAGCCGGCTTGACCAACCTGTTGATCCCCTGAAGATGAAATCAACTCCTCCTTCTTTGCATCCACATCCTGAATCTCTATCTGACCCTTAGCCCCAGAAGAGAGCTCAACTGGAATTCCATCTTCTTGGACCATACTATCAAGAGCCTCAAACCTATTAAAAGTGCCATCATTCTGTCTATCCATCCAAGTTCTCTTCTTGCCTTTGCCTTTATTACGGGATTTAACTGGGGTAAATCCCTCTGAGTCAACAGGTCCATCAGACACTGGAGCCTTTCCCTTGTCCATCCTAGGAGGTCCAGAGGCAGCCAAGGGGGAAGATTTCAATCTGGGACATCTACGGTGTAGATGACCATATTCATGGCAGATTCTGCATCTAAAGGGAAGGGTTTCGTAATCCAACTGTTGGATCCAGGAAGAAGAACCCATGCAAATTTCCATAGAGTCTGGTAATGGATTATTCAAATCAACTTCAACACAAATATGGGCATAAGAAATTAC
This sequence comes from Sequoia sempervirens, assembly GCA_007258455.2. Taxonomy (NCBI): domain Eukaryota; kingdom Viridiplantae; phylum Streptophyta; class Pinopsida; order Cupressales; family Cupressaceae; genus Sequoia; species Sequoia sempervirens. The sequence goes on from VDFB02023528.1 coordinate 11,097, forward strand.
CTTACGATTTTGAGTCTGTGAAGCCAATCCAACAGGTTTCCCAAGAAGCAAAGAGATTGAGTGAAGGATATCTTCCCTCCAAAATTCCAACGGGAGCCTCGGCAAACGAACCCACATGGGCACCCGCGAGGGGATCTCTTCAGCAGAGTTGAAGCCCATATGCCAGGGCTTAATGAAGAGCCCAACCTGGTTAAAGAAATAAGGGCCACCTTCAAAAGCCCTATTCCTGTCCGCCATGCATGAAAAGATAACAAGGAAATAGTTATTAGCCGCTAAGAGAATCTCCATATCTCCTTCAGGGTTCCAAACCCGACGTGCCCAGGATTCCAGCACAGGAAGAGAAAGACGAAGGCCCAAAAATTTACAAATAAGGGCATGATTACACCAGTAATCAACATCCTCCGAAACTTGCTCAGGTTGAATAACCAAAACGGGTCGATCTTCTGATCTCTCCAAACATCCATTTACTTTTTTAATTCAAAACGTCCCTTTAGACGAGGAAGCACCCTCCCCAGAAGGAGGAAACTCAGTTCTGATCCTTGTTACTAGCAAGCAACAAAGAAGATGGATCTACCATCTCTGAATCATGGGAAGAAACAAGACCCTGATTCTCCATGGCTCAACGAGCCCAAGCACCAATCAAAAGAGAGGAAGAGGCAAGGCAGTCGGCCCCAAATGCCCAAACCGCTGCGCACCACTCGTTAAAAGAAACCCACGCACCAAAAAATGGCCAGAAAAATGACCAGCCACAGCAAGGAGGAAGCCCAACCCATTTTGACCACCTCGGATCTCGGCCGAGCCGCAGTAAAGACTCCCCGGTGGGCTCCCAGCGGACAAAAAGGCGAGGAAACCTGAGAAAAAATGCCACAGTGACTAGAACGCAGCGGGCCTAGCTACAGCAGTAACTTCAGCGATGGCGCGCCATCTCTAAGGATATTCATTCTTCATAAATTAACCATACCTTTTTCGACTCAAGCATATTTATTTTACTCCTTAGATAGTAAATTTTTCACATAAATTAGTTGTCATAAATAAAGAAAATTTATTGGTGAGAATAGGAGCTATTTAAAATCTTGTGCTCCAATATCTAAGATCAAAATAAATAGGTCAAGTTTTCTTATTTCTTTTATCATTATGCAAAACCTCAAAGAATAGATTGTACAATGTTCCTATTAATAGGTTTGTTTTTGTTTTAGGTTATATAGTAGATTAAATCAAGGAGCTTTCCTTATGAATTTGAAGATAGGATTTCTTCATCGACTATTGTATTTTGTGTTGGCCCAAAAGTGACAAATTAAAACACCAACATCTCCATTTCATGTTTTTTTATTGTCTTTGGTCTTCCACATAGAGCCATAAAGTTGGTTTGTTAGGGGTTTAATTGCAAATAGCTAGATCCTTGCAATTTGATAGATTCCTCAAAGGTGTTCCTAAACACTACCTATCCTTATGCACATTCAAACAACATAAATTAAGGCAAGTGAATTGCAATTGTCCACAACTTGTTAGAATAGATTTATGAGTTACAATTCAAGTCTACACTTGCAAAGAATAGACCCTAAACACAAAAAATAATTTACAAAATTTGATATTTTTATCTATTTGAGCCCTAAATTTCTAATACCTTGATAAATCAATTTCTAATAGCTATTAGAATATATTTCATAATCATCTTTTAATTAAATAATGCATATAATTAATGCAAGCATTCTACAATTGCAGTAGGGTGTGGAGTGTAATGACATGAGTATGTTAGCAAAAACCTACCTTTTACTTTAAATTTTGACAACCATTTACATGTTAAAATATTAATATTTAATAATAAACATAATTAAAATAAAATATAGAAGAAAAAACACAAATAATAATTTGAAATCGAACTATAATTTTTAGGAACAAATCACCAAAAAACATATAGTATTTATAAAAATGGCTTTGCTGGTGAAAGCATCTTATGAATTCCAGAAAGCGAATGCGAAAACATGAAAATCAGATTTCACAAAACCAAAAACAAAAAGCAAAGGGTTCAAGACCAAATATCAAAGTGAGTTAAGAAGACTGAAAAGTAATCGAAGACAAGAAAGCAAGAAAGAAAGAACACCAATCAAGTCTTATCAAAGAGGGAGGAAAATAATAGAAAGAGACAAGCCAAGGATCAACTTCAAAGTACCACATTATATCACTTGGCCCAACAATCTGGAGATAAACCCTAAAAAAAGAAAACAATCAAGCATAGCAAGGGAGACCCCTAAGAGCACAACTACTAAGGAGAAAATGAAAGATAAGAAAAATCCACAACAACAAAGTGAAAAAAATTCAACGAAATCCGGTAATAATAATAAAAGAAAAAATGAAACCTTTTTGAAAAAAACAACAAAATGATATTTCAGAAAAAAGGATGCGGATCAAAAGAAAACCAAACTCAAGTAGGAGAAGAAAAGAAATATTGGGAGAGAAAAAAATCCAAGAGAACCCAATAGAGATCAATTTAGAAGATGTGACGATAGAAGACACATGATTTCTATGAAAAGTGGCCATAATTTGCAAAATTATTGGCCCTAGGAAAGGAAGAGAGGTGATTGAAAAATGGGCAAGAGAAAGAATAGATCGTAATCATGGGTTGAAGTTCTTACCAAATAGCTACTTTGTAATCATCTTTCTTAAGGAAGAAGATAGGAATTACATACTAGAAAAAGGACCACTAGATTCTGAAGGCAACTCAGTTTATATGCAAAAATGGGTACCAAACTTTAATCCCACAATTTTGACACCCTGCAATGAAGCTATATGGATCTATCAATGAAATATTGGTTAGAATAAATTTTAGAGACGATTGGTAGCACATTGGGAACCATAGTGGAAATTGATACTAAATTTTTGAAGGATAAATCTTATCTCTATGCCAGAATTAAAATAGTAGCAATAAAAAAAATTCCAAAGAATCTAAAAAAAAAATCTAGAGTAGGAACCTGGCAATAAGAGGTGGAAATTGAAAGCAAAAAATTAACTACAGACAATGTAAAATATGGGATAATAAATAGAAGATTGTAGAATTGAAAAAAAGATCAAAAAAATATGGAGGAAGAAGGCATTAGAGGTAAGGAAAGAGGTGACCCTAAAAGAAGTGGATCTTAAAGATCAGAATCAAGGGATGCTCTATCTAGAACACAAAAATGGAGGAAACATAGAGGAAATAAAAAACAAGGAAAAACTCCAAAAGAAAAGATGGACCTACTATCAATACGTAAGATGAACTAAATGCAGAAATAAGAAAGGAAGAAGAAGAAATCTTTTCTGAAAATAAGAACAAAGACTTCAAGGACTTGGACATAATCGAAAATAGGAATATATCTCAGGCAACAAAAAATATGCTAGTCCCAATAATACTGAAAGGAAAAAATAAAAAGAGTAGAAAAATTAAAAAAACAAAAAAGAGAACTCGTCCAAGAAAAGGGAATAAAAACCATCAAAAACTTTCTACAAGTGAAAATGGGAGAGGATCACTCCCAAAAGGAAGAATTATGAAAATAATAACTTGGAATGTTAAGGGACTGAATGCCCCTAACAAAAGGTGCTTGATAAAGCGCCAAATAGAAAAATAAGAAGCAAACATCAGACTACTACAAGAAACAAAAATTGAAGATGAAGACAAAAAGATAATACAGATAAGAGGCTGGGAGGCTTCCTTTGCTAAAGCATTTGGAACAACAGGAGGACTAGGAATCCTTTGGAAAACTAACTTGGCCTCAGTAAATACAATGGTTGAAGAGAGCAATTGGCTATTATGTGAAGTTAGGAGTTTGAAAAACAATATGAAATTTTACTTATTTAAAATTTATGGTGCAATAAGAAACCATGATAAAGATATCCTATGGAACACCCTGAGTCATAATATTTCTAATTTAGGTGGTAAGAGGATAATAATGGGGGTAGACTATAATGTAGTCCTTAAGATAGAGGAAAATCTAGGAGTAAGGCGAGTGATAACTCCTTCAATGGAAGCCTTTGGGCGATTTATAACACATAATAATCTAATAGAAGCACAAACAAGGAATGGTTCCTTTACATGGTCAAATAAAAGAGCAGGGGAAGGATGTATTAAAGAGAAGCTTGATAGGTTCATCTACTCCCAAGATTGGTTGGAAAAAGATATAAATTTGAAGCTACAATAATTCCATTAGTCGGATTAGATCATTTACTAGTAAGGTTAACCATCTCTGAAGAAGAACCTAAAAGAAAATCTTACTTCAAAATGGAAAAAATATGGTTCCGAAAAGAAGGGCTTATGGAACAGATAGAACAATGGTGGAAGACATCTCCAAAATTTGGGGGAACCAGGAGTTTTAACTTCATAAATAAGCTCAAATACATTAAAGGAAAGTTACAAATTTGGAATAGGGAATAAATGTCTTTTTTCTGAAAAAGACCGCCTAGAAAAAGAATTGGAGCAACTAAACAACAAAGTAATGGAAGCTGAAATGTACCAAGAAGACTACTTAAAAGAAAAAGAGATTGTGGCTAAATACATTGAAGTGTTGGCAAGAGAGGAGGAATACTAGAGAACTAAATCAAGGGAATTGTGGCTAGCAGAAAGTGATGCTAACACAAGATTCTTCTGTAATATAGCTAAAATCAAAAGTAAAAACAAACAAATTATAGAAATCAAACTCCGAGATGGAAGCATAATAGAGAATCCAAGAGAAATAAATGAGGAAGCAATTAGATTTTACAAACAACTCTTGTCCCCGAAAGGAGACAACGACGTCCTCAATGACACAAGGATACTATCAAACATACCAAAGCTAATTACTTCAAAATAAAACACCATGTTAATAGAACCTTTTTCAAGGGAAGAAATTAAAATTGTAGCACACCAATTATACCCAAATACGACACCGAGACCAGATGGGTTCCCAGCCTTCTTTTACCAAAAGTGTGGGCACTTCCTAGAGGAATACATTTGGGAAATATGTGAAGACTTTAGAAAGAAAAA